>LQNS02276622.1:3569258-3599737 GCA_001587735.2 Parhyale hawaiensis
GAAAATAAGCGTACAAATCGATGACACACACAAATGGCAGACCTCGCAGGTCCGCAGCCATTGTAAACTTGACCTCTCATCTGCTTGGCATGAATGAATAGAGCTGGCTGTGGCTGGCCTAGAAAAACTCAGCAGGTATTTAATTAGACAGCACGCCGTCGGACCACTGCGGCGGACGCATGCCACGCGTATGCCAGGCTTCCTTATGTGGCTTCTTCCGCTTCTCTAACACGCGCACAATATTTTCTGGGCTATGCTTCTGACAGCAAGTACTTTCCCATACACGAGCGTAACCCGAGGGAAATCCACCCGCATAGCACTGGGTTGATCTCTGTTCCATTTTTCAAGGGGGCATAAGCGTCGAGCAGTTCATGCAATGCTTGTGAAGCGATCCCTATTACTACAGAGCACCAATTGACTGATGACTCGACATTTCTCTTTCACTGCTCCAGGCAATGCGATGCTTGACCATTTAGTGCCCACAGTTATTCACTAAATGATAGAGCGAGCTATCGCTTCGAGGTTAGTATATTAGGGCAAGTTCTTCTTGTCATGATATCATAAGCGATTCCTTTATTTTTCCTCGCAGTGTAGCTATTTCAGAGTGTGCATAAGACTGTGAACATATGTACAGAAGGCAGAGAAGAACAGTAGAAACCTCAGAAGCTACAGGAATCCGTCCGATACTGTACAACATTTGCCTATTTTATTTTTCTATCAGGATCTGCATGGCATGTCAATTTGAGAAGTAAACATTGCTACAGATTGCAAAAATGTATGTATTGCCTTTATTTACTGAAGGACAAGCTAGCAAATTCCTTCGTAGTTATCTACAGCGATCAGGATACATAACTTCTCTCCAAAACACCTGGTATGATGGAGTAAGCGCAACGAACATTCTTAACGATTATATCACTGTATGTGCGATAGTTGCTACATAAACGAGATTAAGGTTTAGAAGTAAAGGAAAATTAAGAACACTTTCAGCATTCCCTGAGCGTTGGAAGGTAGGTAAAAGTTTGCAACGAGTCTAGTAAAACAGACTAATATATTACTACATCAATTTCCCAGAGCTCTCAATCGTTCAAACGCAAACTAAACATTCAAACACAAACTAAACAGAACAGTTTGTCTCAAATATCTGTTCAAAGGGTAAAGTAGAAAGTTAAGGAAATACTTAGTTTCTTATTTGCTTGTTTGCAAAGGGCTGCAACTACGGTGCTGGTATCTTTGTTTTGGCTGCGATGCTGACTGCGATTCACAATTTCCTGCTTGCATCTTGTCCTCCTCATGCGACACAACAGATGTGCCGTCCCGCTCCATAGATAAATAAACAACTAACCGTTCTTAGGTAAATGCAATACTTCCACTTTCTAGGAATTAATTCCAACAGTTTCTTCCTTGCTGAGTAAAAAGGAAGCTCATGTAGAATATCAACTAAAGAATACGATAAAGTTGGAATTCACTCGGTGATATTAAGGTAAAGATCAATGCTATGTTTCAAACTCGCAAATCATATTTCCTCTCCTGAAAAGCTGGAGGCCGGCGCTAAATATCAAAGAAGAAAGTAAAGCATAGCGCACTGTAAATTTGAATTCATATGCAAGAAACTGACCCAGAGATCAGGGTCGGGGCTACTTGCCCCCTCCCTACAGCAGGGAATGTAGCCGAGCCGCCGCGGCGTGGGGGGCAGCGGTGGTGGAGTGAAGTGACTTGCGTGCTCCGCAGTACAGCACGGTAACGCCTAGGCGTGGTGCTGTGTCCTGAGCATACGTATCGTGTATGCACCAAAGCGTGTGTGGCCCTATGTTAACGAAAGGAAATAGTGAACTCATTAAAGAGTGTGACCCTCCTTTGCCTGATGAAAGTAAATCGTCTACGTACCAATTATAAGTGTATGGATCTCTTTATTGAAAGTAAATCGTCAAAGTACCCAAATGTATGGACATATTTCAATGAAAGTAATTGTATATGCATACCTTTGTGTCTGGACCTACAGTATATGAAAGACTGTAAATCGTCTACGTAGCTATGACTCTGGATCCCTATGAATAAGCTTAAACCGTAACAGTATATTTTTTCCGTGTTTGATCACTTAACAATGAGCGTAAATAGTGTATACTCTCCCCGCGTAGTTATCTAAATACGCATGCGATCACGACGTCTAAGAAAACGTCTGAAGGAATGGTAATCGCGTACGCACCAGAAGGTGGGGCTTCGTGCTTGCACGCTAATCGTGTACGCCGCTCTCAGAAGTATCGTCCTAAGTGAAGCCGTAAACTGATACTGTATAAAGCATATTCATAGCCAGAAGCACGTTGTATTTTAGTTGTTCCACGTAACGATTCCCTTAATACAACTTTACACCCGCGAGACCGTACACTATAGTAATAATCTCTCTTATGAAGAACTCAATCACTATTGCAGCGATAGGTTGACATATAGGTCTACCGTGAATTAGTTTGTGCATCATTAAAACAATTTATGGCTAAAAAAGTAACATTAAGAAAAGGTAGAAACGAAAGATACGAACAGAATTCACTTACCCCTGCAGGCAGCAACAAGAAAGTTTAAACAGCAGCGGGTGGGAAGCAAAACAACTCGAGGTTATTCCGATGATGCAAAATGTCGTCCACACGCAGAATCCTAACCCAGCGCTTCTAAGTCGCTGAACTCTGATAGCTTGGGCAAGAGCAAACCCCTATAGTGTGCTATGTCTTACAGTAGAAGGAGTTAAAGGTGTTGCGTTTGTTCACGCTGAACGTCACACTGAGAGGGCACTGGCCTTACCAGAAGCAATTAAGGGGCAGGCTTCCGCCTCTGACACCGCAGCTCTTGCAATCTGTCGTCGACTGCAGTCGTGAACTCATTTGGGACCGAGTAGACTTCTATCTGCACCACGTAAAGTACATGTGGATTTCCTAGTTGAGATGCACAGTCAAATTGACCATACCCTAATATTTACATAGTTTAATGCACCACTTAAGCAATGCCGCGACCATGTATATTGCAGGCGATATTACAACTTTCTAGCATAATGCAAAAAGAAGTTAAACATCATCTGAGCTGGATATTGATCAGTTGATCAAGATAATCGTATATGTTAAGAATGATCTTTAGCATAGCCCCACATGCTTACGTCGGCAGTACTAGGCTTTGAATACGTTTGTAAAAGAGTTTCTTCTATTATGATTATCTGTTCTTGGTTCCCAATTAACTTTTCGACCCCTTCTCGATCGTAGCTTTCAAGTCTGATTTCGCTTTATTCTAAGCAGTACGGAAACAAACCCTATTTCCCTGCAGATGTAGGAACGTTAACACAAAAGTAAGTCAAATGAGCTCCGTGCAGCGCTGCGGATCCATTTCAGCCCCAAGCTCGCCTTCCAATTATCGCGGACAGCGACATTGGCTTTGTAACAAACAAGCTGCAGTAGGAATTATAAATTCGAGCACTGTGACTCATTTCCATTTTGATAAGAGAAACTATGCAGCCCGCTCACATGTAAAGCTTGTGTTGCTGCTCTTCTTTATTCATCGATGATAATGTAACCTTTGTCCAGGGCAAAATTATACATTATGTTTATCACAAAAACAGTACAAGTTGATAACACTAAGTCTGTAAAAAAATGTTGCGAGTTGGAGGGGAAATTTGTCAGCGAGGAAATACGAACGAACAAAGGAATTATCAGCAGGCGGTGGCAAGAGAAGGCTTGCGAAATTTGCTGGCGTATTTATGGCACGGAGATTCTTTTTGATAAAATTGAGAGATATTATGAAATATCGACTCAATAGCTGAATAACCTGCAGCTGGTAAAAACTTTGTTCAATAAATGAAAACTATTCAAATAGTGAGACTTTGCTCAAGCAGCAACACATGATGAGAACAGCGAAATGAAATTAAAAACAGATTTACCAAAATGGGCAGCCTGGCGGATGCAGCTATAAAAACTGAAGATGAAATAAGTACAAACCGATACGTAACACAGCTGAGCTTTTATAGACACTCATAAAATGCTTTACTTTATAGTTTCGTGATTTGTGAGTATATCCGGCTGTAATTGTAGTGATTATTAAATTAATAATTACGTTGTTTATGGATGTGGAAAATCACGGAGAGGGCCATAGCAGTAATGAGAGCCAAACGCAGTACTCTTATAATAATAGAGAGAGCAGGCCACAAACCGCAAAGGAAGCCTAGAAGAAGCGCTGATTAAATTATTATAATTCTATTTATGTTTGATAAAAATTTGTTTTAAGAAGCTTTGGCAGTGCTCCTATTGTGTCTAGTACAATAAAACTATTCTCACGTCAGTCACACAACACGGATTTTTCCAAGCACAATTGACCCCGAAATCTTAGAATAAAATACAGGAATATATTTCTTATTGTTTTTAGCCGAACGATCTACTTTGTTTAAATTGAGAAACTAATAACCTAGCTACCTACTATATATGAATATATAGCATTTATCTTCTATTTGCTGATCATAAAAATAACATTTGCTAGCAAATATTCAGATTGATTACTAGCGAGCGCGCTTACGCTGCCACTGCTCACGGCTGAGCTCATTAATCGAACCATTAGTTTGCTCGGTGTTTTATTACCCGAACCATTAGTTTGCTCGGTGTTTTATTTCCCGAACTGTGTCGGTATGGAATTCAACACTCAGAGTCGCGTTCTGCCATATGGGGCTGCAGGTGTTCAAGTCAGTCACTATTCTGTGTGTGGAGCTTCTTGGCAGTGTTTCGGACGTCCCGAGTTTGCCTAGTGTTTCATTTGGATTTATCAGGTCGTCGGTGCTCGAGCGTGGGATTTAATAATAATTAAAATAGCATATTATCTGGAGAATGATGACAGTCAAGGCACGTGATCTATTCCCCTATGCAATACGTAGTCAGAACGAACGACAATATTGAATTGTATAGAAGAACAAGTCCAAAGATTGAAGAGTAAAGAATGAACCACTGCGAAAACTTTACAAACATCATTCACGCACTTACATTTGAATAAAGAAATGCGTAATGCTGCTCCTTTCCTCGTTACACCATTGTGATGACTGAGCGATGTTAAGTACTTTGACGTATTCACAGAACTGTTGCGTAGGCGATATTCATTTCAAAGCAAAAAGCGTATTACGTAATACGGTCAACAGCTCGGCCGGCGCATTCACATGTAGGTCAGCAACTAGCTGTTGCTGTTCTTCCAATGTAAAGTCATGGAACGGAATCGGCCATTGCATACTTCTATGGTATTCTCATGAGCATTAGCCGGCACAGGCAGCTCAACAATTATTGATGGTCAGAGAGCGTTTGGTATTTTGAAAACCGCAACACAAAAAACGACGGCAACCAAGGTGCATAGCCGACAAACTCGGGGGTTCTTCCTCAGTTTGGTTCATCGATAGTTACACTTTGAACTGCACTAAGACCGAAAACTGTTGCTGATGTAGTGACAGATGTACATATTATGTATAGAGTCCCAAACGTTCAGTTAACCCTTTACTGGGCAAGTGACCATCTATGGTTACTTCCTTTACGTTATTGCTACGAAGCCGAATTTCAGCCGCCCGCGGTTAAGAGAAAACCGATTCATTATGCAAATAACCGTTGACAGTAGGCCGCTCTGTAATAAACGTAGCAAATGCCTCGAAGACGTTCGTTGCAGTAATTTCATTGTGACGAGGTTGACAAGCAATGGCCATAAAAAGTTAAATAACACTGTTTAGCGCATATGACGTTCCAAAAAACAAACGGTACCAAGTGCCACTTTTCGAAAACTCCAGAATATGGCACCACAGTCTGGCCCCATTGATGAACGTGTATCTCAGGAACTAAAAAAAATGTATTGTTTGTTTTCCTGTGTAACACCTAAGCTATCACGTCATGTATGTCAAGGTCATCTCGAAGACGACAGGTGATAATATAATAATAAATGATGTTGACAATGCAACTTGGCACCGTGTAATTCCAGAGACCTGCTGTCTACCTCCAGCATGCAGCGTTAACAAAGAAAAAACGTTCTCCATGCAACAAATGATTCAACCATGCACTCGGTCTCATTCATTAGTACCATGTTTTTTTTCATATTTTATGTTTAAATTCAGGTGTGCCGGAACCAACACACGTGCATCGTAATTATATGCTAGTGGCACTATGACAGAACATCCATGTATATATGCATGTGTGTAACACTCCCCACGTACCTACGCACACACGTCCACTGCTGCTCAACCATGGAGGTATGATGGGGGTATTCTACCTCCATCTGCCAACAGGCGCAGCTGTAAGAGAGTTAGACGAAGAGGGTCCCCAGCTCGAGCTCATGAACGCCGACGAGATGCACGCGACAATCCTACAAAGCTTATGGGACTCCTCTAGGAGTTAAAACTCGAGTACTGTGGATTAAAAGCAAGACGACCTGTTGGTATCCTGACTATTTCACAACACGGTAGAATGCAGGCACAATGCGCATCGCAAAAAAAAAAATGGGATCTCGGAGACCCCTGACATCCGAAGGGGTTTCGTGGAGGATGAAGTTAGAGGAACAATGACGTAGACACTCCACACATATAAGCTTACAAGTGCGCTGCACCTCCACAGCTGCAGTTGCAAACACTTACAGAATCCGACATAGCCAGACATACAGCGATCTCTCTTTTGTTACAAAGATATACACAGGCATGGTGATCGGCAGGTGGGAGATAAGGCTGATATGTACTAGCAGAGGACATGCAAGTTTGACTACAGAGGGAAATACAGTAGAACCTCACAATACGGGCGTTGAGTAGCACGATTTACCCGCTACCAGATCCGCGGTTTCTGAATGCAAATTTCCCGCCTTGAAATACGAGCAGAGATCCGTAGTACGGTGCGATCGAACCGCTAAGTAGTTGATAATATCATCAGCAGTGTGCTGGAGAGCGCTCCACACCATACGTAGGCCCGGGCTCGGCCACATTCCAGTCTCTATCTTCCAGTAATTTTTCATTAGTTCAAGTAGTTTTCCGATGCATACTTGGCGCTTTTCTCGAGAAAAGCATTATTAATTTCTTTCTAACTGCACTTCACCTGTTCTAGAAGCACCTACCTAAAGGAAGTTTTTGATGATTCTAGTAGCCAAGCTGATAAACCTAAATGTTATAATTAATTCAAGTGAGAAAATATTTTAGTGAAACTACTATACCGTAAGAAGGCCCCGGCAATGGGACAGATTACACCAGTACTGGCAGATTCTACTCTTCTTAGTTTGTCAGTCGTAGGAACAGTTTACGCTTCCTTATCCATGACCACTATCATCTTATGAGAGAAATAAATCGGAAAAATTTCAACCTTTTTTTACGTTGCGGTCTTTACTTCCAATTCGCAGAACATACTTGAAAAAGATCTCATAATCTTATTTACTGCAGTCAGTCCCGTGCAGCAGTCGAGTGAACATATCTTACGAGCAAATCCAATTATATTTCATACGCCGATCGAATTTTCGAAAGCATTCCTGCAGCGTTGCAATTAGCAGCTGTGTCTCCATTAGACTGGAGACAGTGCAAATACAATATGTATTTGCTCGTGTAAACTAGTCGCAGACGGTGATACTAGCCTGCCAGAAAATTAGTTGAAAGCTCTGTAAATATGCTGTTCATAAGATCCTCCTAACTAAGCTGGAAAGCACTTAATCAAAGACAAAACCCTCGACTACGTCGATAACGACAGAGATAAAAATTTTCCGTCACGTACAAAGAGACGCCCAGAAAACCAGATAAAAATTCCATTTTGCCAAGAAGGCACTAGACAGTAAGCAGTTACATCAACTGGCTACTTGGTTTCGTCTTCCTGCCGGGCAATTTTTACTTTTCTTATAGAGAGTCAAAACACAAAAGAAACAAGACGCTAATACTTCAAATTTGGTTGGTTTCCGACGTTACTGTTTCAACGAGCTGGCTACCCTTTCACTGTACGAACGATACGTAAGCGAGAGGTCGTGTGGTCTGCTTGCTACAAAATTTTACTCCGCCCACAATGTATACCATGCTTATTTTATCGTCTGTGGTGACTGTGATTATAGCCTTATTTTAGTTTGCTTTGGTTCATTTCGCTTAAAGGGCCTGCTATGAACATTAGTTAACGTAACAAATAGTGTATTTAAAATGAAAAGTTATATACATATAATCCAAGCACTAGAGGATTACGATGTATGGTGTCTGTTATAATTATGAACAAAGAGTTTTAAAAAATAGGAAGCGTGGAAACAACGTTGAAAAATTGATACTCCGTAATAGGGTTAACACCTTACTGTGCGCATTGAGTATCAATTTTCATAGACTTTTCACTTCACTTGCTTTCTGTAAGTGATAAATACATTAGTTTTAATTTGCAATTTTTGCATTAAGAGCACCATTTAACATTGAACCAAACAATTTTTAACTGGCTATACCTATACCGACAGCATTATGGAATTTTTTTTCATAGGAATGGGGTTATTCAAAGAGCGTGAAATTTGCCACAGCTTTACAAGTTCAGACTCAGTCCCTAAACTATAGTTAAAGTAATTTAGATGGCGTTACAGGTAACCACCTGCCCATTACGGGAATGGCCACTCACTAGCAGACCTGCGAGGCTTCCTAAAAACTCTTTATGACGAGCAGCACGCGATGCAGCAGGTGCAGCGCGAGTAGCAGCAGCACTGTTCGATCTACAGCCAAGAATATCAGCTCACTAGCTGGTCGATTGACACTACGGACCTGTGAGTGAACGCTCCAACTCCAGTGCAGCAACTGGAATGGTTCCCTAGCAATATTTTTGGCCTCCCCAAATCTCTTCAGTCTTTTTAGCTGAATGCCGTTACGGTTCTATAGCTATGCTGCCATCACCACGTGTGCTGCTATAAGATGGCAATAGCTCATAGAGCGCCAGAACGTAAGTAACGGCTGCTCTCCTGAAATGGGCCCGTCGGACCGTCTACTGCCTGCTATCTGATCTAATCTACATACTACCTACACAGCGTAGACAGTTTCCAGAGCTGCATACATGTTGGAAACTTTCTGTTCACGCGTCATTTATTAGCTTCACTTAGCGGGCAGTAGATGGGCGAACGAGCGCAGTCCAAGGGAGCATCCGGAACTAATGCTCCAACCCTCTATGGACTATTGCCGTTATGTTAGACAATGTAGATACCCGAGGATGAAGAGAAAAAGAAGAAAAGAAATCATGCTAAGCCTATCGGTAATGGTAAAGATATAGTCAACTTGACCGCACCCTCCACTGGGAAACCCACACGCACTAGTTCGTGCAGCAGATATAGGCCAACTGGCCCCAGAGGAGTAAGTATGGCTGCAATCGATCACGGATAGCTAAGAACTATGACCCCATTGACGAAAGGTTCAACAAACCGCCTCCCCCTACCCTCCCATTTCTGGGCAAGGTAAGTGCTCCAACGGTAGCTGTGAATATCAAACAAGCTTGCTGACTCAGCGCACCGGGTGCCACAAAGATCGCTCTCTGGCACGGGGCTCGTTACCGGCATCTTTAGCACGCAAGGCTGCTGCAACCGTGGGTTGTTGCGGTGGCGATCGTGTTAATAGACATGTGGTTAATAAATCGCTGTCGCACTGCTTTGTGTACATATACATTACCTTATAAGAATACACTTTCGATGAGCCATGCACGGTCTTTCACTCAAAAATCATATTGGGATTAAAAACGAGCAATTATAAAATGTGATTAGAAAGGTGCAAACTGACTTTCCCAACACCCAAAGTAATTAGGTATCAATGTTGGCAGAAGTGCGTGAATACCAAGTTGTGTATGAGAAAATTATTAGATGCGTTTGGATTATTTATCTCTACTTTTCATCATTATGTTAGGTTAGGTAAATAATATAGGCTGTATCTGTCCTAACAAACTCCGGCTAAACTAACTAGACGATGAAAGATCCAAGTAAAAATAATGTAATAATTTATAGTAGGTATACATAAGCACATATATTCTGATAAAAAAGCATCACTGAATCGATAAATGTTGTGGCAATCTCCAACGAGAGCCCGTACGCGCACTCCCCCCCCCCCCCCCCCCCCCCCCCCCCCCCCCCCCCCCCCCCCCNCCCCCCTCGACGCCCCGACTGTTCCGCCATGACCTTGGTTGTTCAGTTCAGCATCAGCAAATTGCTCAAATTGATCTAATTCAGCCAAATGACACCAGCGACACAAAGCAAAGCGTAAATTAAGTAAATGTGTGTTTTTCCGGTCGAATGTTGTTCTATCTGGTGTTTGTCACCTGGAAAGTATAATATCCCTTAGGTAGCTAGCACCCATTGATTATCCCACGGCTGCGGAAACAATGTGACCGTTTCCCGTACATGGATGGATTCAGCTTACTGGAATGTATACTGCTCCACGATCTAATTTGACAAACTATGTGCCGTGTTGAAATTTCGTACCGCACTAATATTCTATGGATTTCGAGGCGCAGAGAATAGACGGTGTTGTCCATTGGCTGATATTAGTTTACGACACAGTGGAAATATTCGTCACTTGGCGAGGCTATATTACCTTTAGCTGATCCGCAATAAACAATTACAGACTGTCATAAGAAACTCAACTATTCGAGTAGTTGTTAATAAAGCTAGATCTATACGTAAATAATTACTTGACTACAACACACTCATCATACAGTAAGTGTTAAATACCGAGGATTTACGCATTGCCCCTACGTGATAAAATTAGGAAAATACTATGAATTCTTGTACAGTGCTACTGCAACAATACTAATTTAAAGTATTTCAATTTTCCCACAGAATTTAAGTATAGGACTATAAACGTATGCATAATGGTAACTTAAATTATTCTCTATGATAAACTACTGTATATTATCGCAGGATCGGTGTAAAGCCACAAGAAGCTTGTCTATCACGAACCGGTGCCTGAGCATTTTCCACAATAGCATACACTATCTCATCCCTGCATGAAGCTGTGTTTGTAAAACTGTGCTTCATATTTCATGCATACCGTAAAATGGGGCTAAGGTGCACAGCTGGGGTGACAGTGCCCAAAATTTTTTGGGTAGTCAAAAACTCAAGAGTTGAAGGCAAGTTTTTGTAGGGTAATAGAAAGACTAAACACTGCCCTGTCATTGAGTCCTAATATTATCTATATTCTGTTGTCCTAAAGTATAAAAATTAATTCCAAAGTTTTTTCTCTTCTCAGGTCTAAACATAAATTGAAACGCTAAGCCCTCGCCAGACAGTACTATTAAATTGTAGCTGCCACTCTGCTAGGACGTCGTTCTACAACCCTTCAGGTACGTGTATAGCAAAAATCATCATTCCAAGGTTAGTTATTAAATGATTATTGAAGTTTTATGTCGCTGGGGCTAGAGTGTCCTATGTACTTCCTGGGGCCAAAGTGACCAACATTTGTATACCCCAATACCATGCAAATTTAAGTCCTAAAGCCCTCTTATCTATGTTTTTGCAGGATAGTGCGTAACTACAAGAAAAAGGAAGGTGTCAACCGGCTTCTCTGCTCTCAGAACGATCCAAGACGGCGAGAGAGTACCGTAGGGTGGGGTGTCCAGCGGGGGTGATAGTATCCAAAAAATTTTAGGGTTGAATTTGAGATTTTTTCTAGGGTAACAGAAAGACTAAACACTTTCCTGTTGCTTAATATTATCTATATATATTCTGTTGTTCTAAAGTATCAAAAATTAGGTGTAAAATGTTTTTATTTTACTTTCTTGGACACTTTAGCCCCCATTGATTTTTTTAAACTTGTCATCTTTGTGAATTTTTTCCTCAAAAACCATTAATGATTTTGATGGTCTGGCAAGTTTGTTAGATAGAAGAAAACCTAAATCAATTTGAGGTATTTTTTTAATGCACTTTTTTGAACAAAATATATTTTTTTCACCTCTGAACACAAAAATGACACCGATTTTGGACACTTTAGCCCAAATTTACGTGGGCGTAATTTGATTATTCACGTTTGGATTTATGTATTACAGCCAGAGCAACACATGGCCACCACCATGCATGAGCAAGTCATGCTGCGCAGCCATGCAATGGAAGCGACGGCGGGATTACAGGATGCAGCCTCGTACTGTATGTATCCTCCCCGCCTGTAGAAGGCTTCATAACAATATACGGGTTAAAAAAGAAATATAAAATTTGCAGTTTTTTTTTCTCTCATTAATGAGTTAATGGGCAGCATAACGGGGATATATAGCTACAGTAATTATTGCTCGCCTCCGCTAACTATACATTTCAATAAATGAAAGCTATATGTGAATAGTACTATTGGTCACCATGGAAAGTACGGTTTCTCCACATGAAGCTGGAGATTTTTGTGCAAGCTGTAAATGATGTTGCATGAACTGCAGGCTACTGTGTACGTACAATGCATTATAGAGTACAAAATGGGTTCGAATTAATCGAAAATATGATATAGTTTCCGGTTGTAAAGTATAGTGAAACGATGCAGCTGATACCATTTTACCGGTAAGACGTAAAGAACAGCCATTTAGGACAACTGCGAAGAGGTCTGGTAGTTTTTCATTTACAGTATATCTGACCCTATTTTTTCCGGCTTAGCTCAAAGTTGATACTGTATTTTCTTTTGCCCAAAGACAAGATGTTATGAGTCCCTCTACGCTACTATAACCTCTCAAGTTTACAGGAAACTCAAAAAACAAGCGGAATCACAAGCGATTGCTCCAACAGTTATGTTTAATTTTGCATGCACTGCTGGTGGCCATCGAGTTTTCTAAGGAGAATGACGCTGTTGCCCAATATGCGGAAAACATTTCAATCTCAAACAGAAAAAAAAGCAGCAAAATAAAATGCTGCAGGCAGCCAGTGTACCGGCAGCCTCCTGCAGGGCAGTTCATGGTCATTGCACAGTCCAGGACATCCCTGTTAGATAACACTCTGGTGTTAATGAAGTTTGTAAAATTCCGCATGTGTTCATAACGGCAAGAGAGGTACTTTCTCTGTTATTGGCCGAAGGATATCGGTTTATAAATGACTCTCTTGACTAATTGAAAATATTGCGTAGCGAGCACTGTGAGACTGTACACGCAGAGCAGTTACTTATCAATTATTGACAGTTCGTTAAATGACTTATATTAATTCGAATGGTAGATATAAAGAGAGCCGCGGTCATCTTATAGCTATTCCGCAAGATTAAATTGCTCACTTATAAAAGTCAAATCAATATTAACTTGGCGCAATATCGATAACAGTACCGAGCAGTAGAGGCAGTACGGACGCTGCGTGTCGTGACAATGCAACTCATGGTCAGTGCCAAGGCCTGCCGGCTGCTCTATAATGGCCGGATGGCTTCTGTCCGCGTGGGTGTGAAGAGCAAAAACTTCAAACCCAACTGCAGCTCCGGCAGCAGCAAACCTGCCTGTCTCATGAATAGGCAATTACGTCTCGAGGGCGGTTTTCTTTTTCAGAATTGTTATAATCTGTACTTTCTTCCGGCTTCCTAATGTGCCAAACTGAAGCATAAAATCCAGTAAAAATGCAATTGCAATAAAGAACATTGGGACATTGTTGAAGGTCGAAGTTAGCATTAAGAAAAAATGGTACTTTAGTAAATATATGACTGAGTAAACAATGCGGCTTTTCTTCAAGAAAGATGGCGCATTGTACAGAATTATATATGTAGTTGAAAATTCGCAATCAATAATTTAAGCAATCAAAGTTCATATACAAGTGTTATTTGTTATTTGCTGCATTGTAGTTAATGTAGACGTACGACATTAAACTAGAGCGGAAAAACGCAGACTAGACTGCATTCTCGTATCTTAGCACTTCCGTTGTACTTTGGACAGTGATCTCGCTTCTCTGGGGACACAAGTTGCATTCATCGCACATTATGGCTCAGAACAATGGGCTCAAAAGGGGCTAAAACCTCTGAGCTCTCCGCATGCAGGAAACATTGCCAGGCGTCATATTGTATAAAAGTTAGGACACGTACATCCTTGTAAATTCTGTGCATGAAATACGCCTGTTAGCTGTGGGTCTTCAACATGTCACTTCAGCTATAACGCGTGGATGAAAAGTTACATCGCCGGCATAAATATAAATGGATACGTTAATTCTTAAAGAAAATAGTTTAGTTCATGAAAAAATGAAGGTCTTAGTTAACAAAGCATTTTGTTTTATGGCCAAAACTGTTTGTCCTTGGACAATCTATTTCCCAAGCTAGGAAGGCAGAAGGTTTTTTTAGACTGAAAGACTCAACTGTTTCTAGTTCAATTAATTAGGAATAAGTACATAGATCACTATGTGCCTGTATGCGCACATGGACACAACGCGACCTGTAGTTGCATGTTATCATATACATATGTACCTATAGTACGTAAATGACATTATTTTCATGCAAATGTTAAAAATACCTGGCAGTATGCGCTAATGTTCATATATTATTTGTACTCCTTTTGAAGCTTATACTGCAGGCATGTTAACGCTGGCAGCACTTTTAGAGCGAGGGCGCATGAATGTCTGGCCCTTCACTATACAGTGGCGCACGTCCCTGTTGAAGACCTCGCTCGCTGTAACAAAGCAACTGTAAAGCAGTCATGGTACTGCCTTTGCAAATTTCACTGACCTAATCGCGTGTGTTGATAGTTTCACATTTACAAAGTAGATCATTCTTAAACACATCTGATTCACTGGATTCATTAGCTCCCACAGCCATTTATGGTTCTTGGATAAATTGCGGTATGTCTTTTTTCTTGTGCTTGCCGAACATGCCCAGTTAGAAATTGCTCAACTTTTCTCTGCATGTTCCTGAAGCAAAATCCTGGCCAGGCGTTTCAACGTTAAAAAGTGTGTGCATGCAAACTGTACATTCTAGATATTCATACCCTGGGGACACGTGGTTGATACTCGGCTGATTAGCATTTAGTTCCTGCAATAATCAGCAGGCAACGCCTCACATACGCACGCTGCGAGCAGTCGATAAGGGCCACCGATTAATCCTACAGCTTTGCTGTCACCTTTGGAGGAAGCAGATGGAGCCCTGCTGAGCAGTCCAGATTACTTGCATTCCAGGTACGACACATTACACCCAGATATATATGTGACTCATTGCAGGCTCTGTAGCACAAAATTTAGGGTTGTAAGCATAAGCGCAAGTTGGAGTATATTTTCGATGGCACACTGATAGTAACAAGTCCTCTTATTTAAACTGTATCCCTTCTTTGCTTTCACCTTACTTTGTGACTTAAATCTGTATGCCGGTAATATTAGAATGAGTCACATTTGTACAGAAAACAATACTGTATTTATTAAACTGCAAGTAAAAAGAATGAACCTGAACCTGGTGCAGGTTCATAATTTATACCTCGCAGCCTGCCTAGTTTTACTTAGCTGATTTCAGAATTTACGCTTGCTTTCAATGTTTAAATGTTAACCTGTCGGCTTAAAATGTATTTGTATGTATGATATATTTACTGCTTTAGTAAGCCTAATCATTCGCCGGGCCGCTCATAACGGTCGTCACTGTATCGCTGGCAACAATATGCTAAAAGTAACTACTCGAAGTAAAGCGCTATATGGTCTGTTTAAAGCAGCATCTACAGCCTATCGCTCGTTAGAATCTTCTTCTTTGATAGAAATATTGCGTGAAAGACAGCATTCAGATGCGGGGTTCAAGTTATAAAATAAATGCAGCTGCTGACCACAAAAAATAGCCAAACCGTAATATAAAACGGCAGTCAATGAAAGTTTTGATGAATTATTATTATTTTTATCAAATTACTAGAGACTGGTGACGTAGGAACGGAGAAAACTCCATGAGGTTGACAAATACCCCACGCAACCAGCCCAGCGAGCGGAGAAAAAAAAGAGAAGATTCGAGATCACAGAATTGCTCTGTGTACAGATCGTTTAAAGCTGCCAATACCCGCACCAGCAAAGACAGAGCCATCAAGACCATTCCAAACATCCACACACGATGGAAAAAACGAACGAGAATACTGGCCGGTATGGCATCGTAACGGTTCCAAGGCAAACTCATGAAGAGCACCAGTACGCCGAGTATACCTCACCCGAACAAATGGCTCCGGAAGAAAATCAGACAGTGGATGACTAGAGCAATTATATATATTGTATACAAAAAGCAGACCACACCAACTCTGCGACGATGCGCCAGATCACAAGGCACAATACCATCCAGCATGAACGCACATCGACGAACCACTTTGTCAAGCAAACTGAGATGACATTGACTCGAGAACACTGAGTTCAACTTGACGTGAGACAGTAATACTGAATTTTCAATTTACTGTTAAAGTTAAAGCATATAATTACAGACATTAAACTCCTTCTGTTTTTAAGCGTATATAAAATCATAGAGGAACGGCAACCACGAAATATCGGAGAGGCAACGATTAGTATATGCAACGTAGGATAGGGAGTAGTAAATGCATAACAATCCAACCAAACATCCCGTGAGCGCCAAGATGGTGTAGTGTTTACTATGATTTAGCGGTGCACAAAACTCTGCCGACTGCATGCAATACTTCATAGCCACCATCTGATGGGATCGTGGCGTGACATAGTCTCCAACGTTAGGACAGAGCATGCACCCAACAGGTGTAAAATTGCGTATCAAATTAGCTATCCTTAGCATTCTGATGACATCTTGACAGTCTAAATGATGTTTTAAAGTTATAGATAAAACTGTTGCTGTAACCCAATTGCGCCACTGCACAGAGTTGGCCGCGGCCCTTGGTGACTGCACTTTGTTTCATCCAGATGAACCCTTTTTTATTATTTGCGGCCAGAGGCTCTGAAGGTTTTGAATCATGACCTGCACCCCTCGTGTACCCCTCTTAGCTAAGAGGGCCTTATAATTACCAACAACCAGTGATTAAAATTGAGGCCTGGTTGAAAATATCGATCATTACGGTAATGGTTGAAAGGGCCGCATGCAGGGCCGCTGATCGTAAAGCCAACAGCAACAAGAGGGTCAGCACCATCGGCCGCCACGCATCCAAACAGAAAGTCTGTAAGACAGGTAAGCCATAGAAATAAGCCATTGCTGCCAGCTCTGCGACTGCAAGTAACTCACTTTACAGACAGTCTTAATTAAGGACATGAACTCGAGAGTGATGTCTTCCGATAACTGTTGCATGCAAGCACGCTCGAGTCCACAGCGGAAGGTGACAATGCTTGTTCGCATGTGATTAAGATTACTGCTCACCTTCAAGCAAGGTTCACGTGCGGTGAGGAATCCAATTAGAGCTTTTTGGCGGGTCCATTAATAATAGCAAGCTTCCATAATTAGCTCTGTTCCAAGTCTTCCTTAAAGGCAGAGACATATTGGGAGCTCCACAATGGCCAATAATTTTCCTTTTATGCAGATTGCACTTGCGCTACTCAAGATTTGATATTAACTTAACGATTGCTAAACAAATTTTTAAAATCCACAAGTTCAGCGCGTACTGTTACCCTAATTTATGCCTTGCAGTGTAAGGTAGATTGATAAGTTTACAAAAGAGTGATAATTGATGAGTTCGAAATAATTGAATTTGGAGACAACGCAGTGGTCACCCCCACGGCATCGCAGGAATAGCAGGTTTTCATCATTAAACACGCTCTGTTTTCTTATAAGTTAGCGTTAGTGGTTTTCCTATTTCTGAGTATAGAAATGTAAATTGCTGGTAGTTAGCCATACTGTGGGACGGAAAATAGCAGAAATGTAAAGATGAAAACTATGAGCTTCGCTATCTGTTTTCTCTGCTTGATTCCTATACAAGTGCAGACCTTTCTTTGCATTTATCATTACAAAATATATTTAATTTCTATCTTGAATTAGACATTTTTACACCAGACAATCTTCACCATCTACCATCTTTACAGTTGAAACAATAGCCAGTGGAAAAAGTATCACGACCTTTGAGTATTTAGCAATTCATAATGAACTTTTTCGGCTACTGTTTCACACCATTTACCTTTCTGCAAACAAAGGAAGCCGGGAGCAGGTGAGAACATTACAAGGTTACTTTCGGTTTTTCAGGCAAGCGCGAAACTTCAAGCATATCATGCACTTCCTTTGCTATTGCTCAAGAGCTTCCTGAATTATGGAGGCAAAAAATAGACAAGAGGATGCATTGTTTCTGCGTTCGATAAGGTTAGGAGTACAGCGCGCTGCAGTTGTTTTATGGTTGCACAGGAAACACATTAAACTTTGTGCGTATGTATTCGACTTTTGTTTAGCTGCAAAGGTGCCGGTTTTGCTTCCGAGTTTAGTTTACTGGAGCAGAGGCTGGTACACTGATATGGTGGTTATGACGTGCTTCATATTTCTGCGACTGGACTGTAACTTTAGCTTTAACAATAATAACTAGAGCACTCTGAGAGCGCATATCTCCGCCAAGCGGCGAGAAAAAAGTAATATAAATTCAAATTGGTTCTGAAACTCTGATTTGCTTAATATCGACACCAAAATCAAATCGATCGTTTGTGCCCTCTGACAGTAATAACAGCTTCAGTAATTTTGTTGAAGATCCGGTCTTAACTTTTCGAGTTATGCTGCTAACAATCATTCTGACACACTTTAGTCAAACACACAAACAGACCAACCGATCACCGCCAAAATCAACATTACTAACAATTCCTGCAAATTTTATAACGATCTGCGCTAAAATTTTCCATTTTGCTAACAAGTATAAAAACAAACACAGAAACAAACAAACTCATTCATTCTTCGTGATATATCTGACAACTCGATCATGCAAATTTCATAAAAATCCGTCTATATAACTTTTTGAGTTATGGTAATGAGAAAACTAAGGCAGACAAACAAACAAACGGGTTGAACGGATGTTCACCAAAAGTTAATCATCTGATCCTCTTAACATACCTAGCAATCCCTGTAATTTCGTTTAAATCCGTCCATAGCTTTTTGAGTCATCTTGGTGACAGGCAAACAAATAAACAAACAAAGAGACAAACTCGACGAAAACATAACCTTGGAGAAGGCAATAATATAAAGGGTGATACTGTCAATTTTTGGATGGGCGTTTACGCAGAGCGTAATTCAAAAAAGTACAATTTACCAGACAGCTGTAGGCTCAACTGATCACCAATGTACGCTCGGCCCTGTTTGAGCAGCGGACTTTGAGTAAGTTCACCATGGAGGGGCCCATGCGTTGTGTATGGTAATTACACGAAACTACATAAACTCTAATCCTGAAACTTATCGGATCACCCTTTATACAAACAGCTTATGCTGACTTTACCATAAATTACACAGAAAAGTGCCAAAAGATGCCTAAGCGCGTTCAAGCCAATTGCCCATGTATGACGAAGTGCATTTCAAGAACTATGTCCAACATTAGTATGAGCTTTCATTTAAAAATAATCCTGTTAAATGACTTGCGTGGAGTTTTGTGGTCTTCAAGAGCAACTTTTTCGCCTGCAGAGGTGAACAGACAGCGTATCCGCCACAGGTTTCGCAACAGCAGCTGTTTGTCATTTGGTTGATGAGAATATTCCTGCCGAGCATGAATGCTACGCAAGCACGCACGCACGCTCAAGGCTATGCGCTATACGTACTAGTTGCACGCATTTCCGAAAGTCCACTCAACCGTAGACTCGTTCATTCATGTCAGCAATTACTGCTGACAATTTCACAATCAGTTCTGGTACAAGTACACATTAGATCGGTGCTATGCGAGGGCGACCAGAGGTTTTCCCTTGCTACTTCCACAACAGTATCGCAGATTCTGCATGCATGGTAACGAGTAGGGTTCCAAGGTTTCCAAACTACTTCGACACTTACCTGTCGACCGCATACTTGCAAAGAGCCTCGGGTCCATGTGCTGTCGTATAGGTAGACCAGCTACTGTTACAGTATCTTAGGTACCTTACTTGTACATCGACCCAAGGCTTTTAAGCTGATTTGAACTCAGCGAAGGAACGCACGGCCCTCGCTATCGCAGCCAAGCAGCTCGCTATCGATAGCCCGCGAGAAGGTCCGCACACTTGGCGCTGCTTGGCGGTGGGGACGGCGATTGGAAGGGAAAGCTGACCTTTCTATGCAATAACGAGCCAACTGACGTGCAGCAGAAGCTGTCGTGCACTCTTTATTTAGCGCATAGTGCACGAGGCCACCGAGGTGGCTGCATCTGGCCCATGCTTGGACAGACTGGGAACTGGCAGCACCGCTAATTTTGCGCGTATTGAACGAGAGAGCCAGGGCTGCTGAGCAGCTCTTGGGGATGTTGGTGTGTGTGTCGTAGCAGATACAATTATTGCAAAGACCTACGCTTTAAGCAAGATTCAACAGACTCCTTCTGAACTTGATTAATTTATTTATTACTTCCTGGAGGTGTCCCCGAAAGTGTGGATGAAGTATATAACCAGCCAAGACGATGTTCTTGGAATTACCATCATTATATAATGTAAGTGCGTTCTGATGCAAGACCTTTGCGTTACCTAACTATACAAAGGATCGTTCCAGTCTAAAAATTAGTATGCTGTACCACATTTTAAGCAAACCATCGTCAGCTACAGAAAGGTAGTTGCACAAAAATGCTGAGTTCGAATGCTTGCCATAACCACAGAGAACATATATTTGGAAAATGTGTATTGTACACAAAGCAGTTTGGCTAGTAGGGCAAGAAAATAAATAGTTTGATCGTTGGAAGGGCATACGCTGCTAGTAGCTGCAGCACTAACAGTTATTACGTGCCTGTACTCGAGGATTTCCTTCGCCATGAAAAAATTAGTCGTTTGAGTGTTAATATTCATTTTCTGATTTAATCCTGCCTGTCTCATTGGAAAAAACACCGATTTCACTTACAAAATTATTAGGCGCCACCGAAGCTATATACAATCGAAAATCTTCTGAGGTCGCTAAAACTTTTTTGTGAAGGTTGAAATGTTGCATGTTCGATAGAGGATAGAAATATACTGACTGTATTGAATATGTAACGTTCATGTATACATGAGAAAAAGAGAGTTGACACAGATTCTGCTCCTGTACTGCGTTTGTTGATATGCTGGTGGCGCTATACTGCAGCAACTTCTATGAGCAATTGTAGTTCATTCAGCACGACGACATTCTGGCAGACGTTTTCGTACCACTGTAGTTGTAATACAGATTGTCTCAGTCAGAGGAAATAAATATAGGGATTTTTGTGCTAGCAGGAGCCACGATGTGAAGAGATCAAGGAGGATATCTACAAATTAGCAAATCTTTAACTTTGAAAAACGTTGCTGTTGGCAGTGGAACGGTATGGCCGTCGTAGCATAATTTTACAGAATTAGTTTCTAATTCATCGAACGTACTAGAAACAGCTGCAAATACATTAACACATTTTGGTAGAGCTGCTAGAGAGAGCTGGAGTTGGCTTTTAATACAGTTTATATACATGTAACACTAGCAATGTACCAAGTATGAGCAACACACGCACGTGCAANCGTACTAGAAACAGCTGCAAATACATTAACACATTTTGGTAGAGCTGCTAGAGAGAGCTGGAGTTGGCTTTTAATACAGTTTATATACATGTAACACTAGCAATGTACCAAGTATGAGCAACACACGCACGTGCAACTGTCAGCACTGTATATCATCAAGCATGGCAAATTGATACGGAAGACGCAACAACACGTGCGAGTGCAGCAATGCGGTGCGCTCTGAAGGCCGAGAACTGCGCTCGCTGACGCCAATACGCAGCTGCCGGAACGTGCTCACGGAAGAACCGATGCTCTTAACGGCGAATTGGCACAAATTATGGACTCGATAAAGCTGTAGTTCAGAAGCAAGTAAATACCTGTACTGCGGTGGTGCGAATGTAACAATACAATATATGTAGACGAGAGCACAAATGTGGTTGAACGTGCGAAAGTAGGAGGTTGAGCAGTACTGCGCAGGTCGTAGAAAATGCAGAAGAAAATACTTCAAAAGAGAACGTTTAAACAAAAGAACGCATACACAAAGTGAAAACATGAGCTCACGAACGTAATAATGTGTATACCATAGCTTGAGCAATGAGCATGCTTGCTTGCACGGTGAAAATATGAATTCACGAGGTTTGCCTAAGATGCAGAGAATTATTTTACAAATTATGCATTAAATAATAAAACTTGCCATTGCATGAAGTACGCAAAAAAACAGTGTTAGCTGTGCAACATTAACAGGAGTGAGGAGAAGAAGCAACATAAAACCAAGGCAAAAGACGCTCATCGATTGACACACGTCGATAGAAATAAGCTAATCTGCTTAGCTTGAGTTTATCGGAAACATTAATTGAAGGTTCTTTTTATGTCGGACGCTTTTGGTCGAGTTTCAGGCGGTAACCTCTTTGCGATCCTGGATCTAATCTTTGACCTCCACGTTGAGAAAAGTGATCATGGCCAATTCCACGACGGTAAGGCATCCCTATCCTCCATCCCATGTTGCCAATCTCACTACCAAAATGAACCTTAATCGTTCGAGTCGGTAAACAACAGGCACTGCCGCCAATAAGATCCCGGGGCCTCAACCTTGTCGAAGATTCGGTGAAGCGGTCATTAGAAGTTCCATAGCTGCCAATGATTAGATAGGCGGCAGTAAACGAACCAATAGGCCCATTCCCAATGCTCCTAGCTTGAGAGAGAATGGACGGCTAAACAGATGTATCAATAAAATAAATAAACGCGGAGTGATAGTTTCTAAATGTTTAATAGCTTGCTGAAAAAAGTAACGATAAGGTCAGCCTTATGGTTCCCCCAACTGGGAATCCCACTTGCACTGGTTCGTGCTACAGACATATAATTGGTCTAGAGGGGTGCACGGCTGCAGTCGACCACAGGTCGTCGAGAGACAGAAGGCTCTTCATATGGCCACCAGCGCTCCCCGACCGTCTTCATATCTGGCCAGGGTCAGTATCCCCGCAAGAACAGGCGGACACCGACTGCTAACTTACAAAGCCCGCCAAGCGTCACAAGCAATTCGCACTCCACCTGGCTGGTAGACTCGAAGTCACGCATCCAAAAGTCTGACCTCAGCACTCCAGCCTGCTGCTACTGCGGGTGTAGTAGAGCAACAAACTGACCTGCTCACCGGCCTACCGACATTGGCACCGCAGAGCACCAAAACTGTCAGAAATGCTTATGAATATTTGTAAGAAAATGTACTGATCTGGGCACTAAAATCTTCTTATCTGATTGATATGAAATCCATAGATATTACTGGTAAAGTCTACCTAAATTGGAGTGAAATATTCCAGCATTGGCAATAAGTAGAGTGCTTACAGAAACGCGTAGCCCGGCGAATAGCACAGCGTCATGTGACGTGAGTCTCAAAATCAGGAAGCCCCAAAGCGCTTTCGCTTAGAATACAGTGGGCAGTAGAGAGGCGATTACAGTTAAAGGGCCACAGCTACTATCCAGCTGATGTATAAATCAAGTTGATAACTTAGACTGAGCTGTGGTCGATGCGGACGTGCGCAACGTAGTGTCATAGCCGCTCTGTTGTGTCATCATTTGATAATGATTAGTTATAAATATGGTCAGTGGGGAGCCAAATAATGGTCACAAGACGCTGACCGTTTCTACCAGAATCGCTATCGTCGCCGAGTCTAGCACTTATCAACGTGCTAAGGTGTCGGTGATGTTGCGTCAGAACGTCGATACGCTCGCCTACACTCCCATGATGGAATTTTCGGCCACCCCAAAAGCCGTTCAGTGATTTCAACTTTTAGGGCGGCCAAGAATTCTGTTAGGCTCATAGGTCAATAGGCATAGCCTCTCGTCGCCGAAGTTAGATGAAAATTCGAGACTCTGTGACGTAAGACATCACATCAAGTCAGATGCACACGTGTCACAAGGTCTAACGAGCGAAGAAATTTATCCCTGCCGTACTTCTACCTATTATATGTTAATATAGCACCGGAATCACCGCCCGAATTACGGCACGCTTAATGAAATTATTTTGTTTACCATGACTACACTTAGTTCATTGGGAGTAAACAAAACTTTCGTGAATTGGTGTTGCATGTTTTCCATCGAACTGAACATTTTGACCATTGCTCCCATCTCAAGCTAAAGCTAATGAGATTAGCTTATCTCGACGAAACTGGCCAAGTCGACAGCGCCTGTACTATGTTGAAGAGTAAATAATGTTAACTGAACGCAGCGTATACATACGTGCTTACAGTCGTTTTGACTCCACATTCAAGCTAGAAAATCCACATGCCCTGCAGCTCGCACTGCAAATAAATACCCGCAAGCCCTCTAAGGAGTGTCCAGCGGCAGTTAACTAATAACTATACATTGTTTTCGCTATTGCGTCAAAGACGGAAGACTTAACTGATTACTATAGCCTTATGACTCCCCTTTTTGCTGGTTATATCAGCGCCCTTGCAGTGAGCTATGACCATCAGAAACTGTCACGCTGCTATCCCGAGCATTGCAAGACTTCACCTGCATGACTTGGAAACGAACCTCAAACCTCGAGACTACAAGCGCAACTTTCTAACCACAGCGACACTACCTTTATTCACAAAAATAATTTGAACTTTAGCAAAGGATTTGGCAGACAGTCCGCTTCATGCCTGTTTCAGGTTTCACCGTGCTACCGTAAAAACATCGTTTTATGTGCTGGAGGTTCGTGCAAATGGCATACAGAGACTTTGTATTTTATGCAGGCTCTGATGAAAAGATGGACTTCGTACCTAAAACATGGCAGGCAGTCCAGGGAGGCAGTGACTGCATTGTAGGCACCGCATGACTCTGCAAGTTTACCTCATCTCCCTAACCTAAAACACACAACGACTCGCCCACTGCATGTGCATGGTGACCTGTGCACCTTTCCCTGAGCTACACTGACTGACCTGTTCTGGCGAACTGCTTCATCTCTAGTCTGCAGCACCTACATATTTATCTATCCATACACTGTGATATGTGCACCTTTGCAGTGACTATATAATCGACATTGCTCCTTAGTAGCTTTACCTGATCTACGCCATAGCCAGCAACATCTAGCTACTTGATGGCCCTATACTATCTCCAGTGACCAGCAGAATACCAATCCACTGTATGTACGGACGGACTAACCGTCACCATACAGTACGATCGCACCTCAACATCCATTGATTAACGAAGATTTGCCTATACCCTTCCCATAGATTGTTACCTGTGCCTCACGCTAGAACCTATACCAATTGACCCGCAGTGCAGGCCGGCTCTCACTAAATCGTGAGAACTTGGAAGAGATAAGACCGTAAACAACAGCCGTAAAGAATGCATCTCAGCCTGGGACTCCCATGCACCCGCTATCGGACAGATGCACATAACTGACCCGAACTCTTCATTTTACAAAACAACAGCAACAAGCAAAAGTTCTTAGGCTGCCCAACAACAATACCTATCGATAAAGAATAACACAGAACAACAGTCGGTAGTGATCTCAATGAATTTCTATCTGTATTCATAGATGTCTCTAGAGCTAAGCTGCCAAACCCTTGCACAGAAAGAACTCTTCATTCGAGGGATAAATCATAAGGGAAACTCATCATCTATTAATTGTAAGATGAGCAGAACAAGAGAGCAAAAAATTACATACTTTTTATAGGTCTGCGGAGGGGAGATAGCTGCATCTATATACATATATGTATTGTAAATCAGTCAGAGAGTTAAGCGAAAAGTTGATCCCTTGTCTCTGTTGGATCCGTGATAAACCCTGGTCACCGAGGCAGTAGGACGGTGCATGAACCTTTCATACAAATATATTCCGTAAACATAACCAAGTACTAATTTAATGTACACAGGAACATGTTTCTCGAATGTAATTAGGGAATGTACTACTTCAATCATCCACTATATAATAAAACACAGTTGTTGGTCGCTCCCTTGCTTGCTCTCTTGCTCCCTTGCTCCCTCCCTTGCTCCCTTGCTTACTTGATCCAATGTTGGCCCGTCTCTCCGTGACGCGGTTAAGAGTTTGTCTGTCTGTAACCAAGATAACTCAAAAAGTTCTGAACCTATTTAAACAAAATTTACAGGGATTGTTAAGTATGTTAGGAGGGACAGATGATTAACTTTTGGTGAAGATATGTCCATCCGTTTGTTTGTTTGTTTGTTTGTTTGTTTGTTTGTTTGTTTGTTTGTTTATTTGTTTGTTTGTCTCCCTCATTTTTCTCAATGCCATAACTCAAAAAGTTATGAATGTTTTTTTATGAAAAAAACACGAGTGGTTAGGTATTTAACAAAGAGTAAATGACCAAATTTTTTTGGTAGTGATCCGTTTGTTCGTTCGTTTGTCACTGTTTTTAATTTTAAGCTTGTTAGCACAATAACTCTGAAAATAATGAAAGGATCTTTATGAAATTTATAGGGGTAATTGATAATGTTAAAAGACATAGATGATTCAACTTTGGTGCAGATCGGTTGGTTCGTTTGTATGTTTGACCCATGTTTGTCATGACGTTTATTAGCAGTATAACTCAAAAAGTTATGAACGGATCTTCACGAAAATTGCACATGCTGTTATTACTATCAGAAGACAAAAATGATTAGATTTTGAAGTTTATAGAAAGAAAATTATGGTTTCAGAGTAAATTTGAATTTTTTGCTACCGTTGCCTCGCTTGGTGGAGGTATGCGCTCTCAGAGTGCTCTAGTACGGAATTTACATCCCAGCCAAAGTTTCTACGCTGGAGGTTCAACAATCAGTTGGTATCCACAATACGGTGAGCCCTGAGCATTTCCAGCGTATTCTTTTGACTGAACTATATTTTTCTTAGTGCAGCTTAACGCTTGACCAATTCCAAGCTGATATTCACTCCTTATCTTGCAGGGGGATATTTTGCTACCGCAAAACTCATGGTTGTACAGCTTGCGCTTCACTGATGGAAGATCAGGCCTGCAGGGATGAGACCTGTAATACAGCAAAACCTATAATGGGAACCGGAATTATAAAAAGCTCAATCACGTCTGAGCCCTTTAGTCTACAAAATAATAAAGACCGATGTGTATTTATCGGTTTGTTTATTTATTTATCTGTTTATCTATTTTCTATCACGCTTTAGCAAGACAGACGGGTGGAAATTAGCCCAAGTTGGAGGCTCTGGTCGTCCTCTCAAGTCCCTTTGAAAACTGTTAGGTAGAAAATAGACCGGGTTGCAGAAGATGACAAACGTATCTTAATCAGGGACAATTGAAATTCAAACAATGAAGACATCGCAGGCTTAGTCTGATTTGTACGAGTATTAGCTTCTCCATACATCGAATCCATGGCTTAGTATCGGGCCGCCTCAAGTCTAAATGCACTTCTTGCATTGCCGAAGTTAAACTCTCAGCACTAAAGTAAACTGAAGCTTCCATTGACACTCTCATGCATCTTGATTCGTAGTTTCTTCCCACAGCTGATTTCGTTGCTTCAGCTATTATCCCAAATTTAATTTAATGGTCGATGAAACAGCTTTCGCTAAGCAAAAACCATTGGACCTGTATAAGCTAGCCTACCGTATCCACAATACCGAAGCGGAGCTATTACTTTGAGCGTTGCTGACCTGCCTAAAATAAGCAGTGAATTTTCTCCATTTAAGAGACAGAAAAAAAAAAGTTCCGATACTGAGTGACTATGAAGACGTAAACGCTCATTACAGTGTGCTCAGGTTAGCAGTTGTAATAACGAACGTTTGATGCTGAGAGGCGCTATCAATTATTCTGCCTAGATGATTTTACTGTTTTAGGGACAGCCAGTACTCCATGTGAATTGTATATTTTAGAATCTCTTTTTATATATAGGCTGAAACCACAACTCAAAGACATGCATATTCTTATCCTTTGCAATTAGTGAATTTTTAGTTCTTGTTATCTTTCTTCTATGCATCAAAATTTAGATTATCACTTTTAGACTTTCTGTTTAGTAATGTTAGCTGGAATTTATAAACTTCACTTTTGTCTTTACAGATGTTGATAATGACTTTGTAAGTCGAAAAGTCCATTTTTATTTATTCAACTTAGGTTTTATCAAAAATGATCTCCCTGCGAGTTTTATTCCTCGCCTTTTTATTTCTTATTAGAACCTTTAACGGAAACAACCTTAAAATATGTGATCACAAAAATATAGGATCAAAAACATTAACCACACCCAATTATAACTTTTTTGCATGGCTCTTCTTCTCACAATATCATCTACCATTAATAATCAAAACAAAGCCAACTGGAAGAACAGCTTTCTTCTTTCCCGGCGCTTCGCGGCAACGACATAAACAGACAATCTGCTCCTTTGTGACTTAGACTGAGCCCTGCCGATGACGTGCGGATAGAAGCAATTTTGTAACATTTACGTGCACGATTTGGACCATTTGCTGTAAGTAAGTAAAATTTGAGAAAGAGTAATCAAACCATCACATGCGTGAAATATGTACCAAAATTTTCAATTAAAATTACTACAAAGCATTTACATTAATAACAGGTCGACGTACGTGACTAATTAGTACTGTAGTTGGTTATAAAGCATGGAGAAATGACACAATGTGGTCTACCTGAATATTAGATAATAATGACTGTTGAAAAGTACTAAAGCGTTACAACAATTACAACAAAAATGCAAGAATTGTGTTGGCCCTCAAGGAATTGTGCTGGATCATCAAACTATGTGCACGTTAATCTGATAGCCTAATAGGGCAGCCTCAGAAATCCTCTCACCTTCTCCTATTAATTGCAATCGTCTCAAGAGTGACAGAGTCTAAGTCATAACATAATTACGAATTACATGTTTTGGCAATAATGATATATGAAACTCCTGTGACCAACGATGATCGATGATGATAATAATCATAGGGAAATTAGTTTTGAATCACGCCATGGTTCTCGACCAAATTCAGAGGCGGTAACTTTAGTACTGAAGCCATTTCTTGAATGAAACTTGTGACGGTAAAGCGACTTAGTATACGGCTCCTCTGACCACACCATAGTTTGCGCTTACACTTGGAGCAACGTAAACGTTTATGCAACAGCATCGTGGCCAAGTGTATGTGTGAGTAAACATTGAGCCTATGGTGCGTGAGCTGGGAACAAGACTTAGATATGTGGTTCTGCACCCCGGTGCTTATACATAGTACATGACAGCACATGAAATGGTAGCATCTACTCACTCTGATATTCTCCACAGTCTGCCTGAACATTAAATTTAGTGTACGAGTTGCTAACTACTACATATACAATATTCAGCGTCATTGAGCAACATTGCGTGATGTGTTTCATTATTCTATAAATCTTTCAACCATTTCTACAAAATAGATCAAGCCGCTTCGAGCTATCCTTCTGTACAGATTTACGCGAACGTGCCAAGAAAAAATATTTTGCCCTTAACACACCGAGCAACTACAGCGTAGCACATGGACTGTATGCGAATTTTGGGTTCTGTTCTAGCATATGTACCCTAAAAACATGCGCCATCTTAGTTAGAGCATCATCTTCCCTCCTCGCTGCTCGCTCACAACTAACAACGAAGCCGAACAGACAGATGCGGACGCACAGACTCTCGCAAGAATATCGCACCGTTCCATGTACAGCGAGACTCAATAGTCAGCTGATGGCTCATCTGGCACAGTAATAAACTGATGTTACAACGACCTCAGTACGATAGTGCCGCACATGTTCTAATAAATCCATAACTTTTATGTAACTCAAGCGTAATGCATCAGCAGAGGGGGATATCAACGGCAGCCAAATGAGAGCACTAATTAGCTTCATAGCCAAGCAGCACGGCGATGTCGCCATGCTCTTACAGCCGCTGGAAGAGACAAAAATAGCCGCCCCTCCTGCAGCGCCTTAATTGAAGGTTAATCCATCAACTGGAGCAGTTTCCAAGTCATCTAAGGCGATGATTCTCACCAAGTTGAATTACGCGCATCTCCCAGTCATACTTGACAACTTGTTACGCAACGAATGATGCATCAGTGCAGAGTATGGTCTAGCAGACAATCATCCCTGTTAAATTTGAAGTGGTAGCTGTTTCTCATCTGACATCTTGATCCAACCAAAGAGGCAATCATTGTTCACATTACTCCAATTGTTTTGCCGAGGAAAACAACTGTTTACTGATGCTACAGGTGGATATATACTACTATTAGGACAGGTAACCTAGCTAAAAAAAAGAAACATGTGTTTTACTTCATAAACTGAGTTGATGTGAGGCATAATATTATCATCTTGGGCCAGGCGAAATAAAAAGTTAAAATTGGCCTACTCAGTAGTTAAAATAAATAGGTACTAAATAAATGCACTTTGTTATTATAGGTACACGTAGGACTTCGGTACAAAGTCCAAGCAGCTTTTAAGAGAGCTATTTAACATATTTCAGATGTGAAAGTTATTAAAATACACTCGTGTCCTTTCCATTAATCCTAAAGCCCGTGCAAGAAGGTACCTTACACTACAAGCTTGCAGATATTCCAAGAGTAATATGAACAAGACTAGTGTACCGTGCCATCTATATATTAATACGCTTGTATCTACGTGTGTGTGTGTGTG
>LQNS02276622.1:3602096-3626816 GCA_001587735.2 Parhyale hawaiensis
TGTGCACTCAACTTGATGACTGTGCACTCAACTTGATGACTGTGCACTCAACTTGATGACTGTGCACTCAACTTGATGACTGTGCACTCAACTTGATGACTGTGCACTCAACTTGATTACTGTTAACTTAACTTGATTACTGTACACACAACTATTCCAAGGTACCAACTATTTTTTCGACATTTGAATGAAATATGAATTTCTCCTATCTTATTCCCATAGAGCGTGACAGGAAAGATATAAATATATAAATAAATAAATAAAAACACGACGTGAATTATTATATAGTAGATGAAACAAAAACTGCAATAATGGTCAAATAAACACAGAAACTTTTAGGTCCATACGACTGCAGGCGAAGATTTTTTATGAAAGAATTTCGGCAGACCCCAGACAGATCAGAAAAGTAATAGACGAGCTGCATAAAAAAACTTGCGCACATGTCGCTTAAATGAAACTGCTTCAAAGTTAGAGCTCTTCGATATGGGCAACCCACACAGTAAGAAAAACTTGATGCGGAGCGTTTTACTATCGATCAAAGTTAGGGTAGTGACTACGAGAATCAATTAATGTTATCAAAAAACACGAATATCTGAGAGGGCAGATAGCTGGACTTGAGGTGTCGTCAAGCGGCTACAGCATCGGCAGGTGTCTGACTTACACCAACACCTGATCAAGGTTGCGGGCCAATGAGAGGTCAGTACGCTGCTGTCTATAGCCTTCTTTTGACTTAATTATGGTGATCATAGAGCTATTGCCTCGCCTTTGTTTTACCATAAGCTCTTGGCTGCAGGGTGCTGTGACCATATGCCTGCTGCTCGTGTATCTACGTATGTCCAAAGGCGGCTGAGGGTGCTGCTGCACGGCTTCGCTCCATATCAGCATAACCTACACGTCATTTTTTCGTGAAGTAGAGCATTGCTTGTGACACTGCAGCATAATAAATGCAAGTAGCTTTCGTACAGTTCATGAAAAAATTGTAAATATCCTGGTATGAAACTCCGCAACACTTCCACTTTAACAGACACGACGGCATTGTATACGTCGAATGAGAGATGTCTAACTTCTGGTGCAGAAATAGATTTCTTCGTCAACGCACAAATTACTGCTATTTTCATTCACACGTGATGAAACACAGGTGTAATTTGCTAACGGTGATGGAATCAAGGAGACTCGTTTTAATTTTCATTATAATTCATATACATCACGATTTTTTAAGCGTGTGTTGCAGAAACAACCGTTGATATTTGACACAATTCGCTGTTATTTGCAACATAATTATGTTCAATCGCCCTCCACCTATGAGGCATGCTGAATGGTATTCATAAAACTGTTATTCTTACCAGAAATAAAAATTTACTTTGTGTGTTTGTTAATGGGTTGAAACCGTCTCGTACAGATCAAAATGAAGCTTTGGACCAATAATAAATTTTGTTACCTTTGGAAGTCAATCTCTAAAACTATGACGATCTAATTCGTATGACCAACCTTTCAACGGCTGTGCTACAATGTACATTACTCCAGAATACCTGCATGAAAATTAACTTATGCATGTCTACAATTGAAGAGGGCGCGTGCTAATGGATAACAATTGGCAAAAATTTATCCATAACTGAAATGTCAAGAGAATCAGTTCTGCGAGCTTATTAATTTCTGAGCTCTTTTCTTGTCTTTAAGGGCAAATTCTTATACTATTGAAGAAATGTGCGTGTTTTTTCTAATGCTACAGAATTATGTATAGTGTAACAAATATTTATGGCAGAATAACTTCAGATTGGTCTCTACGAGCATCTTCCAAATAGTCCGTTAGGTCTGGTAATAGACTGAGTTAACTGAGAACTTTATTAGTTAGCGTACTGTGACTTCGCAATCTGCTGTTGACCATTAAAAGGAAAAAATTGTTATAAATGGAGATCACACTTCTACTATAGATAGTATAAGACTTGAACGGATTACATACGGACTATGGTGAAATTTAACTCTAATTGATTGGATTTCATCACGGTATGTTACTTAGCATATGACAAGTCCTATATCAATCACTCTCACCTTCGCGCCAATCAAAAGAGGAATGTGAAGAAGGAAGAAGAATCGAAATGTTTGCCTTTGCAAACACGCAAGAGCCAAAGCGTCCCAAGCTGTAGGACTCTTTTGCTAATGTTGGTAATCCAGACCGAAAAGCACGTAGCCCGCCGTACAAAATATCCGACACAGTGAAGTTTCTGCCCCAAAGGGCTCGCTAGATACTGTATTTAAAGCTGAGAAGCTCTCTCACTAAGAACCCTTATTCATTCCTTACACTATTTTAAAGCATCAATCCACAATTATTATTGCCTCAGCGAATGACTTCTAACCTCTTCAGTGTACCACACGGGGAATGAACTCTATCCAGTTTTCATAAACCTATTTATGGAGCAATGCACGTTCGCCGAATACAGTTGCCCATTCCCCCAACCACATTATTTTCACTGGTATAAGAGAAAGTTACACGTTAGCACGTTAGTTGCATGAATACCATCACACAAGTACAGAAACAATAGACATTGACAATTTACTTTTATTTAGACTGTCGATACATGCGCAGGACACTTAGAAAGGAGCCTCCGGCTTTTGCTGAGTTTTCTTCTTTGTTAGGAGATTGCCAAGTTTCAAATCATCTCCTTTGCCTTCGGCGTTAGGATCAGCGATGCTACTCAGTTTCAGGAAGTTATATAAAATAATACTAACACGTATATGCACTCCCAGCTCATAAAGACCCCGTATTACAAATTTCACTTCACATGATATTTAGTTATTAATAATAATTTTACGAAGCGATAGTACGGGAACTAATTAAATTTAAACTCTGCAAAGTAAAAAGTAAACTCAAGAACAGCGTAGAGAATGAGCATTGCAGCCATAGGATTATTTACATATATACCTATGTCCGGAAATTTAACAAACGGTACTATAGCGGAAGCTGATTATTATTGTTTTTTCTGATGTAAAATATCTCCAATGAAGTGTGTCTGTATTTATTCTCGTCAGTTACTACAGCAACAGTTTTCAAAGTGCCAGAAATTTGAGGTTCCTCGCTGCAATGAACTCAATTAGAACCAATGTGAAAAAGTGCCACTGCGGTACCTAACGGCTACGCTATTTAGCGTGTTCCTTATCACGTATGTTAACGTAACACATTGTGTGGTAATAAATGACCTCAAAGACGAACTTAGAATCGTAACATGTAGCAAAAGTGTAAACCAGCAGTTTGCTTTGCCTGTTTTCCCCGAAGCAACCACAGAGCAACCACCCAAAGAATGAGTCTTTCATGAAGGCTGTTGCAAACAATGCAGTTAAAGCGAAAATAGCTTGTTTCACCTGCATATTTTTCCTGAGATAGCCACAGACAAACCAACCAAAGAATGTGTATATCTTTGTGCTACCTAGCGGTTCTAGCAATTAGCACTGTTATAGCGTAAATCATTTGAATGCCTTACCGATTTTGCCGAGACAAGCACAGAAGATCCATAAGCTGATGATGAAAGGCGTCTCTACGCGTTCAAAGTCCTCAACAATGACCGGAAATCTTTCCATATGCTCTGGGTCTGCAGTGGTGACCAGCTCCCTGACGGCCGCGGTACAGTTCGGCACCTGTACCGTGTCATTATTGTCGGTTGCAGGTGTAACCGCGAAACTACCACACACACAAACCCCACAGTTGGTGATGAAGACAACAAACACCAACCATAGCAGATGTTTTAACCTTCGTCCCGTCATCGCCTCCATGGTTTCAACCGCTCACTTCACGCAGAAAATGACGGTTAAACGTGAGGAAATAAAATCGCTAAAGGGGGTAATAAACTGAAATCCCAGGTTACGGACAGAATGTATGTAACTAGATTGAATACGAACAACGGTCAGTGACGCGTTGTTATCACAGCTCACTGCTTAAGAAGAAATTAGTGGAATTATCTAATATGTCGTTGAACTCTACAAGCCATATCAGAACCAATAGATTTCTTCTAAAAATGGCAACTCCTGAGTTTGAGGGTAACACTTAGAAAAGGTATGTGCTGTAATAAATCACACTTTGTGCAGGTACGATGTGTGTCATGGGACTGGTATTAAAATTACAGTTCGAAAATACACATCCATGGACTTCGTGACTTTAGTCAAGATAACGCAAATACACACGTGCAAGAAACAGAATAGGTCCAAGTATACTCGAAGTAGAGCGCACCGGCGCTGTCATTACGGGCAATGCATCAATGGGATCGTCGATTGCATCGCGTTACTTAGGGTGACGTCTGCAAAAGTTTCTCTACAGCTACCTACATGCAAGGCACTTGGGTTAGGAACTCAGTTTCAGAATATCTCGCACGTAAAGTTTCACAGTCTATAGAAGCTGTCGGACAGCTTTCGTATTGGTCGCTTCTGCTACCAAAATTCTAGAAACAAAAAGAACCGACTGCTCGCGGTGGGCGGACGGACGGACGGACGCACTCCTTCCTTAACTTGCTACAGCGGCCGCACGGCTGCAACTAATGGCACCCGCTCCAGCAGTTCGCGATCTCGACAGGCACACGCGGAGCTGCAGTAAAGGTTACTCGCCTGCTGCATGGTCCCTGATGGAGCCCATCTTCGGGGGGGGCGTACTTCCACCCGGGGACTGTCCGTAGTTAGGGAACGGGCTCTGAGCGCGTCATGAACAAAGTTGTAGCGGATGTTTTTTCAGGCGCTACGACGGCATGACAGTCTCAGGGGACTACCCTACAGCTTTGTGTGGCTGCGCGCTCGAAATGTGCAGGTAGTAAGTTTATAAACGGGGTCGTAGGTCATCGCTCCTATTATAATGTCTTCGAAAACTGATTTTCCTAAGCTCAGTCAGCTAGGAGAACGTCCACCGTGTTGTGTGAAAAAAGTGCAAGCAAGCTATTTTATTATTCTCGTTAGCACAGGTAACTCTAATTGCTGTTAACGGTATTATACGTAAAAGGAAAAAACGCTGCACTGTGCCGTACAACTCGCAACATTTGGCGATATCGCGCTCACTACAAAGAGAGACCCTCACTAAAAGAGAGGGGTGCACAGAGGGCCTCGCATTCATAATAAACAAGGAATCGATCAAGTCCTAAGTTTAAGGTTGCGTACTTTCACTGATTTCTTGGCTACGATATACTGACTTGTTTTGTTCTCCAATGATGTTTTTGAATGCGTAGTTAAAGATCAGGGAAGTAGATCTTCTAGATTGCGAGGTGCGAAAAGATTCAAAAGATTCAAAGGAAGGAATAACCATAACGGGGTAAAGTATTATTTTGAAGTCTTTTTATTAGTCTCAGCCTTTCAAGTGATTGTGCGTCTACGAATATGCCTAAAGCTCTCCGACAAGCAGCACCGCAGAAAACAATACAGATACTGCTCGAGTGCTCGAACAGTCTCGCACGATGACACCCTAGGATTCAATGAGCCAGAACAGACATTGCCCACCCGGGTATGGACACACATCACACTGCCGCCATACCAGTGCACCTGACAATTACAAAACAATTATTGACGGCAAGGAAAATGCATTTAAAACTCTTTCTAGTTTATACTACTGGAACTTATACTATATATATGCACGGAATGATCCTCCACATTTTAAGCTTAATTATCTACATGTTTAATGAAGTGACCCTGTGAATTTCACTGCGGTTCAGCAGCATCGTGTTTCCTCTTGTATTGCAAGGCTTTACCTCTAAAATTAGCATCTTTTTGTATAAGAATTATCAATCACCAAGATATCAGTACTATATAATAATTCACGTTGTGTTTTTATTTATTATTTATGTATATATTTATATCTTTCCTGTCACCCTCTATGGGAATAACATACGAGAAAATTCAGATTTCAAATTGTAAAAAAAAAGTGGGGTACCTTGGAATCTTTTTCTTCAGTATACTAGATAGGGGAAAAATAGAACTAATAACATGGGAGAAAATTCAGATTTCAAAATGTAAAAAAAAGTGGGGTACCTTGGAATCTTTTTCTTCAGTATTCGATAGGGGGAAAATAGAACTAATATGATAGGAGAAAATCCAGATTTCAAAAGGCGAAAAAAAAGTTGGGTACCTTGGAATCTTTTTCTTCAGTATTAGATAGGGGGAAAATGAGGAAGCCCAAAAGACGGCGGGGGTTTTTGGTGAAGTGTTAATTTTTTGCCGTCATTTATAATGACGGCCCGGGCCACTAGTTAATTAATATTTCAAGTTGACCCCAGGTATGAACTCTGTTGAACGCGCAGACAAATTTAAGCAGTGGAACATTTTAGGGACAGTAGAGTAGTAATGAAGATAAACAACGAGAACGAATTTACAATCGATAAGCAAAAAAACTTGGCATTACGAATTGAAAAGGATATTGATATTGAAGGAAGTACAAATGCGCGACATGAGGAACAAGAGTATACTGGGATCGTCGCGGACACTCTGCGCGCATCATTGTACGGCATCGCTTGCGTCTGAAGGATATATGCGCCGGACCTGTCATTGCCTACGGACTTTGGCAAGGCTCTAGGATTGGACGCACACACCGCACTGTCATCAATACAGCCCTCGCTTTCGCATCGTTGCAAGGGAACGTGCAGAAGGAAAGTCTGCTGGTTTCCAAAGTGAAAGAGAAATGATGAAGGCAGTGCCAGACTACTAACAAAGCAAAACTACTGTAGAGCTCTGCCCTGCAAATAGTGTGCTGCGTGTCAGCTTCTGCATCTAATTCGCTGTTTCTTTGAGGAAGTTACGCTCACATTAACATGATAACATTAGTAAACAAGAAACAGATATAAGACGCGCATCATCATAATGTATCGATCTTGACAGACGGTATCATAGCCATTTCTTAGACACGCTGTCATAATGCACTGCATAGAAAAACTACGGCACATGTCATCTGTGTATTTTAAGCACAGCTAGTCATCCTCCCCTACAGTAATCAAGATCTAGCGGCGTGCGGTGCATTAAAATAAGGTCAGAAAGTAACTTCTCCCCACTGATGCTTGAAGCAAAAAGGCAGACGTCACAAGGTTCCGGGAGTATCGGTTTGTTTCGATACAGATATCTTTCAGTTGGAGCTCCCATACTTTATAGCATAGATATACTTATTTATTTTTTGACTTCTACTCTCATTTGCATTTTCTTTAAACTGATGTCACCTCTGGCGTGGTTAGGAAACAGATACACAGCGGCACTCCAAAAATGTTGCCAGGCATATTGTCTTAATTTTGGGACGAGTGTCAGAATTGAGATAACAAGTTTTACAGCTCACATTTTTCCTTATAAAGTCTAAAAAAAATTATTTGGCCAACACCTGTAGAAAATGGTGGAGTTGTACAGTTGAATACACTACCGATTAAGTTCTACCACTCCTGGTGAACGACAAGTTTTTTTTTTAAGGTGAATTAAAGATATAGCAATATGATAAGCATACAAAAGACAACGTGACTGTCGTATAGCCTGTGGAGTTCACTGAAGTCATCACTACCAAATTGCGCTAAAAATTGAAAGATGGAGAAAAGACGCAACAGTTCACGGAGAAAAATGTTATCCTAAAACCAGCACGCTTTCATGTGCATCAGTGACCAGAGAGAAGTGCCTGCGTGGGTGTGTTCGTGCGAGACAGAAATTGCATTTTTCATGCAACACAGAAAGTGCATTTTTCGTGCTACGCAGAAAGTACACTTCGTGCTACAAGACCACGCGAGGCACGGGATTGCGTGCTGCTCTGGGACAACAGCATAGCAGTTTAATGTTGAAAGGTGAAACTTGCGACCTGTTTCCTTAATTTACTTCATGTACAGGTGCACTAAAAGGGCGCTAGTTTTTTTAGACTTTTTCCCCACCAGCCGCAGGTTGCCCAACTTTTTGGGTGTCGTTTAATACTTTCAGCAAATGTTACCTAATATTAAGACGCTCCGTTTACTAACAGTGAGCCCGCGACTGTCAAAAATGACAGCAGAAAGTTTGCAATAAAAGATAAAGGTAAAGTCAACTTTAACTGCACTCTCCCCTGGGAAACCCACCCTCACTGGTTCGTGAGACAGACATAGGCCAACTAGCCCCAGAGGAGTAGGTACAGCTGCAGCCGACGAGTCGTTAAGAACTATGGTGCTAAAACAAGATCAAACGACCCGCCACCCCCCTATACCCTAAAGTAAGTACCCCCAAGGCAGAGTTATGCGCCCCAAGCAAATTTTCTGATTCAGCTCGCCAAGCACCCTTGAGGAAAACCGCGCCTGGCCTGGGGATCGTTCTCGGGATCCTCAGCAATAAATACTGTGCAGCATGTAACGTTCGCTGCTACCGTGGGTATAGCCCCTCTATTGAAAATGGTTGTTGTGATGCTGCATGGGAGGTTATGTAGCACTTGTTTGCCGGCTATCAGATTTAAAGATCAAATGAGTTGAACAACAAAAAGTTGGCACTGACAGCATGCCATTGTCCATATTCACGTCAGAAACGTCTAAACGTCCTTTTTCAAGTGGCGCAAAATATGTGGACGGTATATAAAAATGTGAATTAGCTAGAATCATTAACGGATGTATCCCAGTGTCTCAGGTGTATCCATGATTCTGGCGAATAGAAATACTATGCTTCCCTGCATGGTCCTTGCAAGTCCTTCCAGGGAGACAGAATAAGGGAAAATAATTTAAGCGCTACAATGCACACGTTTTTTATTTATCACGTTAGGTTTTTTGGTATATTTTAACTTATCTCACCCTCCCTTCTTCTCTTAGGTTTAAAGTTTTGACATAAACCAAACTCATACAACCAATCTGTCTGTATCTCGGGTATGGCTGAGGCATGGATGAGCCATTGATAATATTTATACTTTACGAAAGTTTGGCAGCACCATGATAAAAGTCGAATGATAAAAGTAGTATCATTTGTAAAGTAAGAACGATGGCGTTGAATTTTCTGGTGCTGTGTTTCGAAGAGCGATCAGTTAGGTGCAACGTAGTCTTCAGCGTATGCATAATCCCAACCGCGCCCATGCCGTTAGTAATTCGTTGTCTTCATTTTCACTACCGGACACACTTATGAAAGAATAAAGATAAGACATAAACACACAAATATTTATTATACGGCTTAACTCGATAAACGAGGTTAGTAGGAAGTCGGTCGAGGACAATGCCACCACATGCACGACCTCTGTCGCCGTCGGTGAGACGAACAGATGAGGAGGAAGAATGTGACGTATAATAACTCCCAGGGGAGGCAGTGATAAGGAGCATGTGACCGTACTGTATTGCAGTTACTGCAGGAAAGATAGCGTTTTGATTGTCAAAGGTGAGACTCGTAATTTCTTCTCTTAACTTACTGTAATAAAAGGGGCTTCACTATAGAAGATGCTTCAGATTTAAATTTTTCCCAATAGCCTCTTCTAACTTATCTTACCGGGGTGATTACAATTACACACTGAGATGTTTTTAAACGAGGGTATGAGTTCTGATATTAAGCTTAAGGATTGTATTTGCAGTCTGATAAAATAAAGCTTAATTTTTCAATGACATCGATAATATGAAACACAGAGGGTGATGCAGCTTGTGAGTATCTCTGCATGAGACGTGTCACATAAAATGAAGCAGAGTGAGCGCAGGTTTACTGAGCATTAATAGAAAACTTGCTGTTCCTATATAGGCTCCTTTGTGACTGCAGACGGTAGTTTTCGGTAGCTGTACTGGAGCCCTATAAGTGTTTCCTGAAAATGTTAGCAAGTAAAGTGACTCAACTATGCTTATGATGTCGTCAAATGGCTTGGCAAACTCAAATATCCCAAAGCCAACAAGGCCTGAAGGTATTAGAAGCAACAAAACTGCATTTAGAACGGCCGAAAACTCCATTTTACGAAGCAACAAGGAATTTTTAGAACTCTCAATGGTAATCGATTTGAGGGGAACACCTGAGGTTATGTTTTTGTCGTGTCTGTCTATTTATCTATTATCAAGATCTTTACGAAATTCCCAGGGATTGTTAGCCATGTTGCCGTTGGCAGTTAACAGATGATTAACTTTTGGTAAAGCTCTGTTCAATCGTATATTTGTTTGACCATTTTTTCTTAGTACCTTAACTCAAAGAGTTATGGACGGATGTTGATGAAATTTACATGCGTTGTTAGGCACGGTATATCACGAAGACGGAATGACCAAACTTTCGCGATGACTGTAGGATCACTTCTTTGTATCTGTGTTTGACTCTGTGCTTGTTAGCAAAATAACTTGAAAAGCTATTAACGGATCTATATGAAATTTACAGGAATGTTAATAATGTAAAACGACATAAATAATTAAATTTTGGCTATACTCGGCTAGTCTATGTGTGTGTTTGACTAATGTTTGTCAGAATGTTTGTTAGCAATATAATATCAAAGAGAAGAAATAGATTTGCACAATAGAAGTTACAGAAGCTGTTATTACAATCAGAAGGTACAAATGATTAAATTTTAGTGCTGATACAAAGAAAATGATGATTTCAGAACCAATTTAAATTTTTCGTTACAGTAGCTTTGCTTGACGGAGGTATACGGTCTCGAGTGCTCTAGTTTTATCATATTGCTGTCACAAACACATAACTAGAGCACTCTGCGAGCGCATACCTCCGCCAAGCGAGGCAACAGTAGCAAAAAATTCAAATTGGCTCTGAAACCCCAATTTTTTTGTATAAACTCCAAAATGTAATCATTTGTGCCTTTTGACAGTAATAACAGCTTGTGCAATTTTCTTAAAGATCCGGTCATAACTTTTTGAGTTATACTGCTAACAAACGTTATGACAAACATGAGTCGAACATACAAACGAAGAAACTGATTTTTACCAAAATTTAATCATTTATTTCGTTTAACAATACTAACCACCCCTGTGAATTTCATAAAGATTCATTCATTATTTTTTAAGTTATTGCGCTAACAAGCAAAAACTCAAAAACAGTGACAAACGAACGAACAAACGGATCATTACCAAAATTTGGTCATTTACTCTGTGTAATATACCTAACAACTCGTGGTAATTTCATTAAAATCCATCCATAACTTTTTGAGTTATGGCATTGAGAAAATGAAGCAGACGAACAAACAAACAAACGGATGGACATATCTTCGCCAAAAGCTAATCATCTGCTCCTCTTAAAATACCTAACAATCCCTGTAGATTTCGTCCAAATCGGTTCATAACTTTTTGCGTTATCTTGGTGACAGACAGACAGAGCGACAAACACGACGAAAACATAACCTCCTTGGCGGAAGTAATTATGATACCAATACCTGTACATAACACATCTGCACGCACATATTGATGTTAAAATATGCTGATCGCACGTTGTTTATGCCACCGTATCTATGCTACCGGTTTTAAAGTTGCATCGTAACGATGGGCGAGCTACATATCCTCGTTTCAAGTTGTGAGTGCGAATGCAGAGTGCGTCCTCGGAATTATAGACAAACCAGAACGCCTTGGGGCGTAAGACTATCACCCGCTGTGGGAGCAAATTTTATCTCCGTCAGTTTTGATGGCCAGCTATTCCTAGTTTTTTTTTTCCATGGGCCACATTGAGAGCAGCCCACCAGACTCCCTGCCCATGAATTTTAGACATTGCTCAACTCCTTCGACCACTCATTGAATGGACAGACAAACAAATATATATCTATACTTAAATCTTCAACGAAAACATTATCACCTCTCTCGCTTCGTTCGCGGGTGATAGAACGCCTTTTGCAGTAAGACCATCACCAACGGTAATGAGGGGTTCAAGAACTGAAAGTGTTGAGTCAGGAGTAACAAATTAAATGTCGTAATTTTTGATGGCCAGCTAGCTAACTGTAATTTTTGGCATTTTTCTCATCTCAGTCAACCCACCTGACAGCCTGATAAAGGTTGTGAAGATGGCTCAACTCCTTCTACCTCTTTTTGGGTGGACAGACAAACAAACAGACATACATCTGCTAGAAAATCATCATCACCACTCTTCGCTTCACTCGTGAGTGCTAAATAGAGCACATAAGAAAATACGGCCGTCGTCCACTGCAAGGTCCTGGGAATTTTTCTTCCTAATACTGTACGAAATATTCAATATATGTTCTAAAGAAGTAGAAATTATGGTGAATCACAATCCTGGTGGAGAATAAATTAATTCTTACTAAATCAAGAGCCATCGTATGGTAACACGCACCGTATATTAATTGAATTACAAATATGCGCACCGAACGGCAAATATGCATAAGTTAGCATAGAAGTTAGTCCCCTTAGCAACAGGGCTCTCGAGTTTACATGGGAAAATTTGTGATGTTAAAGCCGTTAGTTTTATATATATATAATTATTGGTCATCCATAGTACAAACATTCCATGAGCAATAAACTGTGTCTATAAATGTGTTTACGCAACCATACGAAAATAAAGGTAAAGTCAACATGATTGCATCCACCCCAAAAAAATCACGCACACTGGTACGTGTCGTAGATATAGTCCACTTAGCCCCAGTAGCGTGTACGACTGCAATTGATCAAAAATCATAAAGAACTATGGCATCATCGACGGAAGGTTCTTGATCAACGACCCGTGCCTCCACCCTACCCTCCCTATTTCTGGGAAAGGTAAATGCCCCACGGCAACTGTGCAATCCTCTCTTGGGTTGGTAATCGAATCTGCCATGTCCTGCGCTACGAGTTCAGCTCGCTAGGTTGCCGCAACAGTGACATTGTAATGTAAGCAATCAGTCATGCTATAGTTTATTAAATCACCGAAGCAAAATAAAATGAGTTGTGATTTGTCGTAAAGAGCTTCAAACTTAAGTAGAAGAGGATAGCAACCACCATGTTTTTAGCGGAAAGAATATGAGCCCAAACACTAAGAGACTTCGTTCGACAGCAATGCATTGGGCTCAAGTAATAAATAATACTCGGTGAGATGCTCCGGTAACATGGGTAAAGTTTCAAAGTAATCGTAATATGACTAAGAAATGAAAAATGATAAATGGAGGTCAGAATCTCTTGACGGATAAATCCTACCGTTTACAGCAAGTAGGTACTTGGCAAATTTGAGATGCAGCAATCTTTTTTTCTGATTGCAACCATGCAGCTGGCGCTTTAATTCAACGTTATAGTACCCGAAGTTTCATTGATTTTAGTGTCAGACCAGAATTTTCGACGGTCGTTGTATATAGTTGTGCTTGATAGTCCAGTAGCTTTGTACAATCAAGTTGGTAGACTTGGCGATAAAAAAATCGGTAATATACTGCCGATAACTCTAGATTTGTAAAACTGAATTTCTATTATAACTTCACTATTAGCTTCATTTAACAGCCATTTGAGAGATTGTAACTCGTTTGTCTGTCTAATTCCACACGCAAAAGGCAGAACTCAGCGCAACCTTGAATTAAGTACCAACTATAGGAAAACATGGGAGTATTGTGCATGAGAACCAATGCCTGGCACCCTAGTAACCTGCTGCAGTATGAGAGTGAAAGAGATAAGCCACCATTTTTTTTCTCTATGTTTTTATAGCTTTATCGCAACGTTATAGCATGGGATGGGTGTGGAGGCCTCGTGAATGTATTGCTCACGACACCTCTGGCACCTCTAACCGGTGGGTGTCGGAGTCGTGATGGGCTGTTGCCAGCACCACGTGTGCTGCCCCTACTCCCCAGACACCCTCAAGTGCCTCAACCCTTTAGAGAATTCTGGAGCCGCCGCACAAGATGGTACATGACTTTAGCTGGAACTGTTGCGTAGTAAAGTAGATTCTGCAGCAACTTAAATACTCTGTCCTCCTGAAATTCATTTCAAATCTGCAAACCTGCAGAGCAAAAGAACCTTGAATAGAGGTCGGCACATTGTTGGAAGGTTGGCTGAATCTTAATTGGTTCTTAGTCAACAGACGCTGGATCGATGTTTTACCATTGGGAGTGAAGAAATGAATACATATAAATTACAAGAGCAATGTTGCATCAACACTGGGTTCCTGTTGAGCTACACTTTATGAAAGAGCGCATTATTTTATTACAAGTATCAAGAAATTAGTCAAATTTTCGATACTGGGAAGCAAATAATTGCTAACATGGGTCCAGCACTTTTGATGGCCTAATTGAAAAAGAAGCAAAAGAAGCCGTGTTGAAATAATTATGAACTAGAGCACTCTGAGAGCCCATACTTCCGCCAAGCAAGGCAACAATAATGAAATGTGTAGATTAGTTCTGAAACTGTGATTTCCTCTTTGTCAGGACCAAGAACTGGTCACTTATGCCTTTTGACATTGAAAACAGCTTCGACAATTTTCTTGACGATCCGTTCGTAATATTTTCAGTTATGTTCGGACATACATTTTGACAAACATTAGTCAAAAAAACATACAAGCGGACTAACCACTCATCACTAAAATTTTATCATTTACTCTTCGTAATACCGGACTTTGCAGAAGTCCTGACTTGTTTTAATAAAAAATAATTTGCCATCCGAAGTTCGTAAAAGCTTTGTTTATAATGAAATAAAACAAACTTTGTAATGTTTTAGTTTATTATAATCTAAACAACATTGCTATTCAATAGGACCTCCATTGGCAGCAATGACACGCCCCAGTCGTGTTCGGAAGTCATTACCTACATTACGGACGTAGTCCTTCCTCATCTGGGCCCAAGTGCGGTTCACAGAGGCTTTCAGCTCCTCAATGTTGTTGTGGCGATCTTTGCATGCTTTACTCTCAATATGCGGCCACACGCTGTAGTCCAGAAGATTGAGATCAGGCGACTGTTGGGGCCAGAATTCTTTGGGCAAGAATGTCATGTTTTGGCTCATCCAGTTTTGGACGGTTTTCGACGCGTGCGCTGGTGCACCATCTTGCTGAAGCATGTAATCTATATCTTCAACGGTTTTTCTGATCCAAGGAAGAACTTTTGTGCCCATGATATCCTTGTATTCAGCCTCTGTCAACCTGCAACCGCCCTTGAACCACACTGGAGGCATCTTTTCTCCATTGGAAGCCACAACGCCAAGCATCATCACAGAGGCCGGATGCTTTGTTGTGTGTTGTGGAGACATAACGGACATCAGAGATATCTTGGCCAAGGCTCACAACTCGATCGTTCTGTTTATTGAAGACAGGATCCACGGTGAAGGTCTTCTCATCTGAGAATATGATGACTCGATTTCCATGTGTTTTCAAGTCGTTAAGAAGGCGGGAACATCGCTATGGGCGCCTTTTAACCATGCCAGCAGTTAGCAGCGGTCTTTTCTGACGCTTTAAGCTCTTTCCACCTTCACTCTTTACAGCTCTTGACACGGTTGACACAGAAATCTTCTTCTTCGCAAATTCAGTCAATTTGAGTTTCGGATCATTTTCAAAGGCTCTTCGAACATTCTTCAGTTGAATAACTTGTGGTCTGCCTGAACGTGGTCGATCTTTGAGGCTCTCCTTATTCCTAAGACGGTTTTCGGCCCGTTTCACCGTTAATAAACTGACATTTTGCACCCTAACAACATCCGCCTTCTGGTGACCCGCGCAAAGGAGAGCAGCTATCTTTATCCTTTTGTTTTCATTACCAACAATGTATAAAAATGAGTACTGTTACCAGTTATTATATTATCTGAAATATTTTAGGAATGAGTCATTGTAAAAAAATTTCGTCAAGTCTTTGAAATTAGTTTCACAATTTGAAAATACAAAACAGGTCAGGACTTTTGCAAAGCCCGGTATAAGTTACGATTCATGGAAATTTCACAAAATATTCGTCCAAAACTATTGGAGGTGGTGTAGCGCAGAAAGACAGACAAGCAAACAAACAGTTAACCGGATCGCCACCGAAAGTGGACACATCAAACAATCCCTGTAAATATAGTAAAGATCCGACAAACTAGTAGACTTACAGACAAGCTCGATAAAAATATAGCCTCTTTGACAATAGTGTAAGAGGGTTCGCTTATCATGCAAGAAAGATACAAACTCTACTTCGTTGAGCATTCATTGACAATGTTGGTTTTAGATTGAGAAACATCATTAGATCGACTTTTTAAAAAATGAAAAGTGGGCCAGTGATGGGACACAATGTTGGTCTAATTTAAAGCCAAGGTTCAACGCGCTAAAAAAACTAGAGGCTTTTTTTATATTTTGACATAAACTTAATTTTGGACTTTGATATTAAATCAACATCCCATTAGTTCCTTTTCATTATCTAAGACAACCTCATTACTACTAGTCAAGTTCTACTATTGAAACTTTTACTACGTATGTTTTCACATCATGAGCTTACAGAAAACAGGCATTATTGGCAACGCGAAGTACCTACAAGCTAGTATGCTTGCCGCTATTTAGATACTTTAGACGATTTCAAATACTATTTGTAACTAACTTGGCAGGGTAACGGTCCTTTGCTGTTTAGCGAATTATTTTTTTCCTGTCGATAATACTTCCGATCAGCATGAATAGTTGAACCAAGCAAGCATGAACCAACAAACTGTGCATGATTGGACAATTAAATGTACAAAGTAATGCAGTTATTTACAATATATGTTTACATCTTAACCCATCCCCCCGCATGTTAGGAGATATGATAGGCGGAACCAAACCAACAAACAAAAAATTGATAAAATGTGCACCAAATGGAATCCAGAGTCCGTCCTGGCGATAGAAAATATTGTAGCTATAATTTACAGGAGCAGAGCAAGATTGTTTAATTTTAATACAGGAAGGAATGAGAGCAGAGTAAACATGCTTCCATATCTTATGGGATTACTTTGATGCAGATATATTCAATCTGGGGCTCCTATGCTAAAAGATACTTGTCTCTTCCCCTTTCTAAGGCTTTTTTTCTTTAAAGTAAGATTTACTTGCAAATAGAACTAGATTCTGTCGGTCTGTCTGTCACCAAGATAACTCAAAAATTTAAGGCCGAATGTTGATGAAATTTACAGGGATTGTTACTTATATATAAGTAAGAGGAATAGATGATTAATTTTTGGTGAAGATCCGCCCATCCGTTTGTTTGTTTGCCTCAGTTTTCTCAATGTCATAATTCAAAAAGTTACGGACGGATTTTGCTTAAACTTACATGAGTTGTTAGGTATATTACAAAGAGTAAGTGGCCAAATTTTTGGAGTGATCTGTTTGTTCGTTCGTTAGTCTCTGTTTCCAGTTTTATGCTTGTTAGCACAATAACTCAAAAAAATACCTCCGCCAAGGAGGTTATGTTTTCGTCGTTTTTGTCTGTCTGTTTGTTTGTCTGTCTATCTGTCACCGAGATAATTCAAAAAGTTCTGAACTGATTTGAACGAAATTTACAGGGATTGTTAGGTATGTTAGGAGGAACAGATGATTCACTTTAGGTGAAGATATGTCCATCTGTTTGTTTGTTTGTCTGCCTCTTTTTTTCAATGCCATAACTCAAAAAGTTAGGGATGGCTTTTATGAAATTAACACGAGTTGTTAGGTGTATAACAAAGAGTAAATGAACAAATTTTTGTAATGATCCGTTGGTTCGTTAGTTTGTTTGTCACTGTTTTTAATTTTGTGCTTGTTAGCACAATAACTCAAAAAACAATAATTGGATCTTTATGAAATTTATAGGAGTTTCCAGTAATGTTAAATGACATAAATGATTAATTTTGTGCAGATCGGTTTGTTCGTTTGTATATTTGACTCATGTTTGCCATAATGTTTGTTAGCAGCATAACTCAAAAAGTTATAAACGGATCTTCACGAAAATGGCATAAACTTTTTATACCATCAAAGGGCACAAATGATCAGATTTTAGAATTGATGCAAAGAAAATTATAGTTTAAAGCCAGATTGAATTTTTCGTTACCGTTGCCTGGTTTGGCGGAGGTATGCGTTCTCAGTGTTCTCTAGTTCTCTATTTATTAGCCGCAAACGAAGTGAAAGAGGGATCATATTTTCGCTCTGCATGTTTCAATATATATTTATAGTTAGATGGAAATATACTGTAGCTATAAGCGTTTCAACTGAGTACAACAATGGCCGTAAAATCGGCCGGAAGATGTAGTAAAATCCTTTTCACGTAACAGCACAGGAAAAATCTCTAGCTTTTCGTGTTGGTATTTCGACAGATAAACGGGAATAGCACTCCTAAGTCAGCTACTGCCGCCATCAGCACTACCTTAATATAGCCGGCCTCTCATTAGGCCCAATTCCACCTAACCCCCAGGCAAAAACTACCCCAATTTCTGGTAGGCAGGTAGTCAAGTGGGTTGACTTAGATGTGAAAATGAAAAATTCTTAAAGTGCTGATTCAGCACTTCCATGCACCCCCCCCCCCTTCACTTCATTCTCCCATTGCACCATTGCAGGTGATGATCTTACACCAGGAGGCATTCTCACTTACGAATTTCGTTGTAAAAGTTATCGCAAGTAGAACTTGATCTGTGTTAATACTATAGGTACGGCTACTCTGGAAATGAATGGCAGCGTGTTTCAAAGCTCATTTTCATCGTTGTAAACGAAAATCAGGCTGCAACTAAGCGGGCCAAAGCATCCGCTTTATAGTTACAATGTTGACCGTAATAAATGAACCCACGATAGAGGCGATTCAAAATTCATTGCCATCACTTTTGACGGCGGAGTACACTAGTATGCGTATTTTTTTAATGTATCACATATGCCGTAAGTAGACGAGTGTGGTGCAGTGGTATAGTTACAGGACATAAAATATAAATGCTCTTATTTCGTACTTTCAGCTCTAGGATACCTTGACGGCTACGAATATCGAAGATTACTCAAACGAATCTGCAGTAATCAACGGATGTATAACAATTCTTCAGAAAGCTGAATGTCTGCAGTTATCATCTAGCGACTTCCAAAATCAAACCACCTGAATTACCACAGCTTCAGCACGCGCAAAAGTTCGTCGAAGTTAAGAAGATATATTTTATATTCCCTCCTCCGTACATACTGACATATGTTTTCAACAGCTGTGTATTATTAAATTTGAGACTTTTTACGGACGGAAAACATGCCGGTCTCATACTGATACAGTGTGAGTAAAGTCTCTCTCTTCAGCTACTGTATATTTACTACAGTACATCGAATGGGCATACGAAGCAACTCATAATGTGGTAAGCTTTATATATGTAGTTAAATTTTGACGATTACATAGCTGACTAGTTAATAGAAGGTTAATTAGCTTATTGAGAAAACAAATGCAGTTTCATGCTTACCGATTTTTCCGAGACAGGCCAAGAAAATCCACATGCCAATAACGAAAGGTATTTCCACTCGTTTGTAGTCAACGGTTATAACAGGGAACCTGTCCATATGATGGCCAGGTTTGTGCTCATGCGGGTGCCTTTTGTGATAATCGTCTCTGTGGAAATACACTGCCGTATCCAGCCCTTCATGTGCACCACCGTGCTCATTACTCTCGTGGCCGTTAGAACCATGACCCGACTCGTGGTTTTCTTCTTCAACAGATTCGCTGTGATTCGCCGATTCACTTTCTTCAGCAGTTCCATCTTCTCTGGATGCATGTGATGGTTCGTCCTCATGACTCTCCCGCGATTCGAGTTCCGCAACGGCGGCAGATTTGATAGACTTTGGGGCAGGCGTCACGTGGCTCTCTCCAGCCACGGGGGCAATATTTGAAGGAGTGGAATCCTTCGTTGTATTTGAGTCCAAGTCATGAGTGACAGACTCTATAGTTGTTTGCAGAATGTCTTCAGTTAAGGACAAAATTGTAGCTGTTGTAATTTCTTCGCTCAAAGACTCAGCTGTTGTAATTTCTTCGCTCAAAGACTCAGTAGTAGACACTAGAGGGGTTGTTCCTTCCTCGCCATTGGCCTGAACAGCGACATTATTTACTGTCAAAGATAGCAGCAAGATAAAAAAAGACTCAATTCGGCGCATGATCGCCGACTGTTGTTACACTGGATTCTAAAGATTTATTGTTGGACTTCACTATAACTGAATTTTAAACCGCTACCACTACTGAAATACTATTGTTTTCATAGGAAGATTAACTTCTGAGTTTCAATTACCAAACCAGCAAGCATTGACTTAAAACACAGCCTTTGAAATCATTGTTCTTCCCCGCGGACTGCTGTGACGTCAGAAGAACGTACCACGATCAGCGGGAACCCGTTCAGTTCCCGATGCAGTCTCACCGGCAACTACCCCCTGCCATAGGCACCTTCTGCCCAGTACATCCAGTAAACTCTTGCTATTGGTCAGATCTGTTACAGAAATTACAAATTCTGCAGAAGACTGCAATTAAGTAGGTGAGTTAGGACTGCAGCAGGCGTGATGACCATGCCGAAGTAGGCTGGTCTACGGTTTGCTGCAACTTATATGCGTTACGTTACTTCAGCAAGTAAATTGCAAAAGGGGACTAGATACTGATGTTAGTACGCAGCTAACAGCGTAGTGAACCAACATTTGTATTATATATTAACGGTTGCTTTGACACTAGGCTCCAATGCATGGATGAAGTTTTACCGCTGTAACGCAAGCTTGTGTATTAATGCAAGACCTCAACAACAACAAGCCAGAGAATGCGAGCAGGCACATATATATACCGTATGTATAGCATACATTTCACTGAAAAACTGTTCTGACTACACTATAGTTACCAGTTCGGCCGGTGTCAATTTTCCATGTTGACTCTCCACACGCTAAAGTATTTAGATCGAGCTGTACCCTGACATGAAATGGTATTAACTAGTAACTGCTGCTTTCTGAAAATTGCAAATATTTCCTGACCTACAAATTCTTTCAGGGTTAATATACTGTATCAATCCCAAGATTAGTTTTATAACTCTTGTCTAAAATTTTACATTTATGTAACGGGATATAATTTGTGTTCATCACTCTACCCAATAGATGATGGAGCTGTGTATGGGGCTATTCATGTTTACCTACTCGCGGAAGAGATGAAAGGGTCTATCATCTTATCGACTGTAATAAGGCTTAAATTTTACCCTTACAATGCTGTCTAAGCTGGATATTTAAATTAAAGCTTATATTACGCAAGAGATACATATGCACCATGGTGGAATAAGTCATGAATAAGAGTAAGGCATGCTGCGCGTCAAATTATTGAGCAGCTGTGTATTTTCGTGATAACAGAGTGATTAGTCTTTTTAATTAGATGTTTAACTAAGTAAATGATGGCAATAGCTGCCTGCGCATACTTTAAGAAAATGAAGTTGATAGGCGCATATGTAAACAAACGCTAACGAGTTTTATAAAACAACTTATTGGACAGGTGCTGAATAAAAGCATTATTACGAAGTAAAAACGAGATTTACCAAGTAAGTAGACCAGCTTTGTCTCAGAGCTGAGAAACAGAAAAACGACGCTGCAAATATGAAAAATTCTGGGAAGGGATAATGGAACTGTGAAGAAATTTAAGGAGACTTCTGCTCACCGGTCCAGGGCTGAGAAAGATATACTTCGAAAGCCATTTCCAAGCGTACCATGCCACGTGTAATTAGGAAAATTGCGACGAAGTTTTGTCTGACTAGTCAAGAGTACTTAAACGTTGTGGGTGGGAAGATATGTTTGTAAATCAACAAACTGTCGCCTCTTAAATCAGGTCTATACGCTAACACCCAACACTCGTTACAAAGCCCCCTCCAAGGCTGTTCACAAACAAGCCAGAGTCAAATGGAGCTGAAAACTACATGATGATAGATTTCTCTAAAGTTCTCTTAACTGATGATGCCGTGCTACCCTAGACGGGATGAGTTGAGTAAATTTGGGCTACAAATAGCGGAGATCGTCCTCGCCGTTTGAGAGTCCAGTAGATGGGAGGCGGAGCTATGTTTTGGGCTGTTGTGACTGGAGACTAGCTTTATAGCCCTTAAAAATTTTCAGAGAGAATTAACATTACATCCATGTCTATGTTGCCTTTTGGAGGGCAACTTTGAGTCGTAGTTGAAGATATAATAATGTTAGGGAAGAGAACCGAGTCATTCCTACAATAGGCGCATTCCCATGCAGGTACTACATCGCTGGAACACCTGCAGTACCTGCAGCATAGGCTTCTCTGGACACCTTTGATGAAGTGACCAGCGTGTTCCTCCGACTTAAGCTTGTCTGAAAAAAGTTTAGAATGTTCTGAAGACAAGGATATAGCAAAGTAACAGACATTTTGAATGAACGATACCCTTTGTTCAGTATCATACTTCCATCATGAAGGACTTTTGACGCCATATTTGTTTTAATATCTGAATTCATGCTTGTTATTATTTTCATTCTGAAATCCGTTCCATTATACCCAGTCGCTGTTAGAATTTTTCTTATTTAATAATTGTTTGTTTGTCTCTAATCACTATTTTCACTACACTTTACCAATATTTTAGGATGATAAAATATTATAGCTATGAACGAACATGGGAAGCTATGACTTATTTTGGTAGAGTGATCGCAGATGGGTGTTATCATGTTAGAGAGGAAATGTATCTAGATTCCATCGAATAAATAATCTGCTATGGCGAAAAAACAAAGTTGTGTAATTATTTTTGAAGCAGTGTAAATCAATAAAAAGAGGCAAGCCACGTAACCTGCATTCGTGCTCTGATAAATGTTTACGTTCATAGTGCATATCGCTGCTCACGGCCAGCATACTGACTAGAAGATAACCTAAAACAGGGGAAAATTGATGTAATGAATACAGTATTTACAATTAAGCTTATTCGCAGTAGTAAAAATTTGTCTCTAGATGCCATCACTTACCTTTTTTACCAATGCATGCTACAAAAATCCAAACTGCAATAATGAAAGGGACAGAGACGCGCTCGAAGTCTACTGTCACAACTGGAAATCTCTCGATGTGGCGATGCGTTTCGGAAGCTTCGTTATCTCCGTTCTCACTGCCATGGGCGTCGGGTTCATCGACGTTCTCGTGATGTTCCTTACTTGCGGCTGCACCTGGTGCACTCTTAGTAGCTGTTCCCTCTTGTTCATTTTCATCAGCCCTCAACAAATCGTCGTAGTGAGACTCGTAGCTTGAAAATGGCGCCTGATTTAAAGCCAGTGAACTTTGTCTTGCCTGTTGAGCTTGTAGAGCGGGAGCGTCCTCATAATTCCCGAGTTTGATATCCAAAGAACTCTTCCATCGAGACTCAAGTGGAAAGGCTAATTGCACATATGATAGTTTTTGTGCAGCTACGGTATTCAGAGCTGCACATGCAGTCACTAGTAAGACGATGTGCATGGCTGCTTGTCTTATAAGTGTCATGGTGAGAGTTGTGGTTCCACGAAACTATTATGTTCTATGACGGTGGAAAGTCAGGGACGAACGGTTACTTCACCGGAGAATCACTACACAGTTTGGTCATCACATTATGCTACTGCGTCAATGTTTCTATTGCATGTTGTACAGAGTACTGGAGAGTCATGAACTCAGCACACTACTTGCACTTTGTCTTTGCATCTCCCAAAACGCAGCAGCAGCGCAAATATAGAGCAAACTATACACTACACAAATATAAAGCCTTGCGCTCTCACTCGTTTATAACTTGGAATACAACTCTTCACTACACGCATCCTGAAGTATATAACTAGAAAGAACTGATACTGCCTTGTTTTATGTAGCCCGTTCAAAAAGTAAGGAGAGAATACGAAACAGTGGCGCAGGTGTAGAGACTAGACGAGAACTGTGGCTTGCTGTACCTCCACCAACAACAGTATCACCACATCTGTCGAACACCTGAAATTTATAAGTTGGGGACGGGGGCGGTAATAATTCAGCATATGCATTGCGTTCATTGGCTGCTCCAAAATACATATACTGTAGTAAGATTTGCTCAAATGAAAAATATACCTTCTAATCCAAGATTCTGGATAGCAGGCAACAATTTCGACCATACCTCACGAGCGGTGAGGATCACGAAGAGAATTTTTATCGTTACTAGCAGCTGCCTCTTTTTACGTTTAAGTGTATGCCTCTCAGCTAATCCATACTCGAATTAAATGAAGTCACGTACATCTACATGCATTTTGTATCCCATGTGCTCAAGTGCCGCCATAGCAGTGCGTGCATGTGTTGAATAGAAATCAACTGGCCTCAGCGGAAAGAGGCATCTCTCATGCGCGTGCTGTCCAAGCTCTTTCCAGGCACACGTACATGCTCACTTAAAAATGACCGTCGAGTGTTTCATGCTCTGCGTTGACAATTGTTGTTAAAGACGCCACTTAAGGGAAAGGAAAAGCTTGTGTGAACTGTTCTCATTATTATTTACGTTGAATTATGGAACAGTTATGAACACATATGCATTGATTTGTCGCACATCCGTGTGGAAAAATGTTTCTCATATGATAAAACCAATATGATACACTGTAAAACAATAATCTTTGAGTTCAATTAGTCCACTTTCTGTGCACCAAAACACGAAGGCAGATCAGAACGTCTCCGAAATTTTTGCCCATAACATTAATGGGTAATCATTGCAACAACCCCATGAATAAGAGATTTGGGGTGATGCCTTTTATTAAAAAATTATAACCACAAGACGTTACATGCAGCTTCGACTGCTGCGTTTTCATTATAACCCGGAAAATACCAGCAAGCTTCTTAAACGACACTTCACATAATGCTATTCCTACGAGAAACTGCCGTTCTATCGTTGTTCCTTATATCCTTACGTGCAGTTGACATGATTCATTACTTCCCCTGCAAAGTATAAATAAAAATCAAGTTTTTAAAGCTCTAAAACCAGGATTATCGCTGCTTACGGTGATTATTATTATTATTATTATTATTATTATTATTAT
>LQNS02276622.1:3627202-3638265 GCA_001587735.2 Parhyale hawaiensis
GATCACAAGGCACAACACCACCCAGCATGAATGCACATCGACGAACCACTTTGTCAAGCAAACACAGATGGCAATCGGCAGCAGAACCCCAGACTACAGAGCAGTACTCCAGAAGAGGAAGGACAAAGGAATTAAAGCAGCGACGTGTCAATTCTACCGAGCCAAACACCCTCCAAGCACGCCTCATGATAACAATAAGCTTTATGGAAAATATGACGCCAGCAAACAGCTGAGGCGCGTTGCAATCACTATTTCTGGGATACCGGCACTTCATCGATGACCTCCGCCGCTACCAAATTGTACCGCACGTGTTGCTGTCTCAACTCGAAAAGCGGTAACGACGATTGCGACACGCGGTTTACGGTGGCTCAGGTTACAGCTTCAAAACATTCATTTTAAATACTGGGAATACCACAGATTGATACAAATGAACAACGAGTACATTCCGTTGCTCGGTCTAAGTAAGTGAGCGTACTTACACCGAACTCTGTATAGACGTATGTACAATCAACATTGTGTTTCTTTACGTTTGCGCTCTCAACACACGTTGGTAGGTAGCGCTCTCGTAACCACTCTTCGAGTAACGGATGTCATTTTTTAGGTTGCGGTAACCCAACTAGGTTACGATTACTGCATGTCTCTGCCAGCCAAGTTGGCTCCAGAGGACTTGAGTCGTGTAAACTAAAACAATCACGCATGTGCTTTTGCAAGTTTGTGGAGAAAGTAAGCGATGTATGCGAAATCAAAATCTCCAGGACTACAGTTAATCTGTATTGTCAATTTTCAAGGACTTTTTTAAATACACTTCAAGGACGAAGCACCGCAAAACCACCAGTAAACTTTTAACTCTGCCGTCTCTTGCCCATGGTAGTATTCTTACAATAATGGTAGCTTATATCCCATCTGTTCTTATTGTTGATGTTTTTGCTGTTTGTGAAGAAAAAATTGATATTAGCTAGTATACGATATGAATTTAATTTTATCAACTTGCTACTACCGCTATCTGCATTACTTAAACGCTGTTGTTACTTGGACTGCTAAATGTACCTATATAACAATTAGCCGTATTGTTATATAAGATTATATTTTTCAATACATGCTCCCGAGAATCACCAACCGGTAGTGAGCAAAGTAAAGTAAAGTTCTCTCTCATCGTGATTACTGGCATGAGGCGCGTCTGAGACTGTCAAGTATACTGTCTTAAGTTTTTATTTGCTGCAGTCACACGACGGAAAACAGATGTTGTATAATCAGTGGAAGACGCACACGCTGGGCAACTGGAGCGGAAAGTATTTCCGGTAATCGAAAAAAAAATAAATTTACTGTTAATGATATAAGTTCGAGCTACTGAGATTCTGAAACACTCGATTTTTTTCAGGCTACATGCACAATTATTGATGGGCAAGCAGTCGAAAGAAAGGCGGTTTTAAGATATCTTTTGGTAAGAATGCAAGATAATTCATTTTAAAGAATGATATAGCCAGTATTGTTGTTTTGGGGAAGATATGGAGCGGATGGGTGCTACGAACTTTCTGATCTCACAAAACAGAAGTGATGTTCGTCGTATATGTAAAGAATTGTTACTGCCATGGATAGTATGCTTGTCGAGTGAAAGGAAAACCTAGAACAACTAGAAATCAACAGAAATCCTTCACTGATAAAAATCGAGACATTCAATAATAAGCCAGTCTAGACTTATATCTATTCAATACAACGAGGATTTCAAGGCTTCAACATCGTATGCTAGTTTGTTTCAAATTTCTAGAACGTTTCACTATAAACGTGAATGAACGGTTTGTTACCAGACACTCAGAGGGACTGGAAGTTTTTGAGAGACACACATTTCGAGCAGAAATGGAGGTAAAATAGTGGCAAGAAAATATTCCAATAGCATTACCGCTTGGGGAGCAACGCTGGTTTATAAAATGCTCCAGAACATTCGAAATACCACAGATATAAAAGGTATAAATTCAAAAATTTACTGCCCCATTTACAAATTAACGCCAGGTAAACTCGTGCTAAGCCGTTACGTGCACAGTGGTGAAAATTCACCGCAGGCTCACCAGCAGGAACCAGCAGCATGGCTCTGAACAAGTGCAGGTTGAGTGTATAACATCACCTGGATATCTTCTGCAGACGCTCAAAGTAATTCAAAGTCAGGTAAGTTTGTTAAGCTTTCAGCTATTAATATTTCTTTGTTTATTAATATTCTTTGCACACTTCACTGTCGGTGGCACGCATGGGTAATTGTTTACTACGACAGAACTTTTCGTTTGATGTTGGTGGGCTATAGTAGCCCTTCTGTTACTACTTATTGGCGAAAAATCTTAAAATCACCGGTCCACATATATCCCTGAAATCGTTAGCAAATACGAAAATCACCAGTTTATACGGTCTTTTGATGAGGCCATGAGGACTGTATATTATCAAGATGAAAGTGTCTAACAGTGTGCTGCAACGCATCATGACAAGCGCTAAAAAAAACTCTATTAAAGCTTCATGTGTAACAGAAAATCAATATTTTTTATAGCTTTTACACAATAATAGATATAGTAACTTCAACTTACCTATTTTACCAAGTGCAGCCAGTAATATCCAGAGACATATAACGAACGGTACCTCCACTCTCTTCAAGTCCTCAACGATGACAGGAAAACGCTCTATGGAGTGTCCGGACTGATGGTGGTCGTGTTCGACCAAATGTTGACGATGGTCACCACCCGAATGTCCACCAGGCTCACTTTCCCCGGTATTATTTGTACAAAAAATTGAGCACAGAGTCTCATTTTTCATGTCAATATTCACTCTAGACCACTCGGTTTTGTTATTATGAGGTTCATAGAAGCGAATGTTCCAAGGAGTGTCCTCAAAGCTATCGTTTTTCTTTTCAACAGAATATTTATAGTACGGCGAAGATCGGTCCTTCACTGGATTTAAGTTTAAAAATTCGTCATCGTATTCATCAGAATATTCGCCAATGTCTTCCGCAGGCTCGTTTTCGGCACTTCTTCGAGTTATATCAATGCGGGGAGCATTTGAACTTTCAGAAAAGCACGAAAGCAAGAAAATAATGAGAATTTGCACTGTGAGCAGTTGCATCGCAGCCATATTTCAGTCTTTTGAATCACTGACTGCGCATCAAAAGAGAAGCAACTCGTTTGTAAATTAAAGTGCAGACTACTATTTGAGGGGTTTTCAATGTCGGAACTTGCCAAAGTGCATTGATTAAACGTCTAAGACTCTGGTTAGAGAGTAGGAGCTGCTACCTAACAGAAAGACCGACGCACCTCCCAAAACGTTACTGGTGAGACTGATCCAATTCATTCTGGAGCAAGCACATACAAACACGACATGTTAATGCAAGAGCAGGCGTTATGGTGGTGCCTGCTTAATATGCACCAACAAACACTAGCGCCTGACGCACAGCATCGTTTTGATCAGGTCACTTCAGAGTGTAATTCTGAGGTTGGGAAATGATTCTGAGTTTGGATGAACTTGCAGGATCTCCTCCACCCAAATGTCACGAAATGCTAACCGCAACACGCTCCCAAATGTGAGGAAATGAACCCATTACGACAGCCTATGCTACATAAGTTAGCAAACTATTAGACTATTTGCATTAGATAGTTATCGATAGCAGTACAAACCGGCCCATTCTCAGAGAGGAGGCGAAGCCCAGGCTCCGGCTGCTATTACCATTAAGCCAAAACTACAAAATAACGAAGGAAATAATGAACAAACCCACAGCCAGTGACATGACGGTGCAAAGATGATCAGTTGAAACAGGTTGGTTAAGGTTTCGGACACGTTATGTTAGACTTAACTGGCATGAAGGATTTAGGACCAAGTTGTCTCTGAAGAAGTTAACAGTTGAAAGTTGAGTGAGTTGCAGAGGCGAGGTTCGAAACTGGACTGAGAGAAATTTTGTCCCAAAACCGAAACACGCAAGTGCATTATGATGATGCGCTTCAACTAACTCCACTGTAATTATAGTAATAATCTTGTACAGTATTATCTTGCATACAGTAATTACACCTAACGAGTTATTCATTTTGTCTCAATTGTAGAATTACGAAGTTCAAATATTGAAGGAAAGGAGAAGCCTGCGCTGTGAGAATCCGAGAATCGAAGTCAACCAGGAAGAGATTTTTCATTCCTCTGCACAACGGACTTCATATCCTGTTTTGCTCACTACTAGTGACATATCATCAAAATTTTAGAATCATAAAGCATTATGAAATCTACATCAGGTTATCCACTGCATGCCAGATAATGAATGATTATTATTACCAAAATAGTAAAGTTAGTTACAGTGCATCATCAAGTTGCACTTGCGTGTTTCGGTTTGGGGACAAAATTTCTCTCAGTGATGCGGTGGGTTTTGCTACTACGTACATATAGTACTTGTTCAGATTATTTTTGAACGTGTTGACTGCCTTTCTTCTGATGACTTCGGCCGAAAGTTTATTCCAAGGAGTCATTATGTTTACGAGACAACTACGTAATTCTTCTGCGTTTATATCAGCGTTCTGCCAGTTGTTTCTGATCATTGACGTCTCTGTTGAGGAATACCACAGTTGGGAGGTATAGACCGACCGGGATGAAATTTTGGAAAGACCGGGGCTGGGCCGACCAAAAATCAAGTAGCCGGGGTGACCAAAAACAAAGTAATCTGGGCTGGGGCGACCAAAACCAAATAGCCTGGGTTCTTGCACTGACAATAGTTTGAGACAGTATATTGGTATGACATTGGTCAATCGTCACTCATAATGAATCAGCTTACACGAAAAAATTTTAGCTTCCCCAAAAAACTTGTTGTATTGCTTGTTAAGTGTTTTCTCTCCCCCCCAAAAAAGCCCCAGCCAAATCCTCTGTTTTTACAGTTTGAAAAGCATGGGCCGCGGCCGGTATCGATTAACCGGGTCCGTGGTAAGCAAATTTCGATAAACCGGGGCCGCGGGGCTGAAAAAGGCCGGGGTTTGCCCCGGGGACGGGGCTCCGGTCGGCCCCTATTGGGAGGTCGCTGCGGCCATTTAGGTATGTACTTAAAAGTTTCTCTCATGCAGGGGTCACATGTGCATTTGCTCGCCCAACTGGTTCCTAGGATGTGCAGGAACCGTTTCGATACATGTATGTATAAAATCGGTAGCATAAATACGGCAGCATAAATGACGTGCGAGGCTCACGTCCATGCATCAGGTTGTCCGTGTGACTGCATAGTGTGGCTTCGGCATAAGTTGCACCAGAGTGTTTGTACTAGAGTGAGATGAGACGAAGCTCGTACGGTGCTAATGATTTCGGCAATTGACTTGCGTTACATTCTATCCATTTTTGCCAACTCAGACACATGCCGTGATCTGAACTGAGCAGCAAACTCTAAGCGAGAGCGAACTAGTTCTTTGTGAAAAGGAAGAATTGTATCCTTAGAATTGTACTCAAAATACCTGGCAGTGAGTCCAAGAATTCTTTTGCATTTTTTCGCTCTTGTCAACTTAGTTACTTGTCGTGTTTTAGGTCTCCTATGTGAGTTATTCCCGGATCACGGCGTTGAGAAACCGATACAAGTTTAGCTCGTAGTTGTTCATCTTCAGTCGGGTCTTAATAACACCGAACATATGTCGCTTGATGCTCTTCTGCCACGTGGTGATGAAGTCCATGAAATGGCAAAGTCTTGCCGAAGTATTAGCCTCCCAAGACCTTATATGGTGTTTCAAGATGGGAAGAAAGAGGCATATAGTAATTCTATGAAAAATAGAGACGTATCAAGAACAAAGAATTACCATCCATTAAAACTGTAATTACATAAAGAACAAAAATATATTAAATAGTAAAGCATCGGTGGAAATAGAGAAATCCAAAAACTAAGGGAGTAGAGTAGTGAAAATAGGAAATAAACGACCCGAAGAAGTGGCTAAGGCTAACAAACCTCTATGCGCTCCTTTAGTCATGAAGTTGCAATTAGAAACAATGACAGTGAACGAGCAAATGCGATGTAACCCAACACTAAGGCCCAACCTACGCTTATGCAGTAGGTGTTGGACATGCACTGTCATGCTTCTCTTGATATAAAAGAAGAGCTATTATTAAATTATTGCAAACGTCCTTCTAGTAGAGCTCGGCATCTCCGATTATGGTACGATGGCAAAATCGATGGAACAATGGCCATCGCCATCGTACTTGGTCCATCGCTATCGGAACGAAAAATCGCATATTTTTATCGGCGATGACCTGCGATGAAATAAACATCGGTGATAGCCAACGTAAAGCGTCACAATCGGCGATGGACCATCGCATTAACACATTTTAAAAATACAAAGATTTCAGACCACAGACATCGAATAAAAGCAGCATCTCATATAACTTCCGCTTGTGTGCGATTTTTACACCAGTAATACTATTGCTACCTGATGAAAGGTGCGAAATGTAAACCCCAGGTTATTAGGCTTAATTAAAAAATGCTTTACAAAGTTTAATTATTATTTGCCTAGTAGCTAATATGTTCCAAATCTAATGACCTTCCAGAACCTTAATAGTAGTTGACATTATTAGATCTGGGAAATGTATTAAAACAAACGGTCATTTTCCGAAGAGGACAGAAATGACATTTAATATGTTTGTTGACATATTTAGGTAAAATAAGGCATTTTAAGCCCGTTTTTCATGAATAAGGTTTTCGCCGCAAACGCTAAGCTTTCAAGATATTTGACTTTAAAGTTCTCATTACATTCGTATGAAAGAAAATAAGAATAGCCACTACGACCAGCACGATATCGCTTCACACTGTTTCTCTATATATTTCTCGTAGGATATTAGCAGAACCAGTCCTAGCTTGCCTAACCTAATAGGTATGAGCAACGTTGTTGCCGAAAAACTACTACGAAGCTTCGTTCTTGATGCCTCCCCACGGCCGTAATGGCGCATCTGAAATTCTTTCACAGGAGACAATGGCAACTTTAAAGTCAAATACCGCTAAAAGTAAGAATTTACGATGAAAATGCTACTTTTGAAAAGTCTTAGAATGCCTTAATTCTACCTAAGTACGCCAACAAAAGCTAACTATTACGTATAAAACCACCAGTACTGGCAAAATTAATGTACAACGCAAGAAACAAACACCACCACTGACGGCAGTACAATACTGCATAATACGCGTTCCAATAATAGGCCAGCTGGTCGTGTTCCAAAAACGTATCTAAAAAGAACTTTAAAGTTCCTGATGAAAACGTTATTCGTAAAAACTTCTTAGAATGCGTTATTTTACGTTCATATTTCAACAAAGTAAGCTCGCGATTACACAATTACCTCGCGATTGCACAATTAGTTAAAGACTTATTAGGACGTGCTCGAACACCCGTACAATCGTCGCGCCTTTGTTAATCAACAAAAGTAGATGTCAAATATCTCGAAACCTAAGCATATGTGGGGAAAAACGTTATTCATGAAAAACGCCTTGGAATGCCTTATTTTTTCTAAATATATCAACAAAAATCCTAAATGTCATTATTGACGTCTTCGAAATATTCACCAAATAAACTTTGTAACCCACTCATTGTTTTTTATTTAAAAAAAAAAAACAAATGTTTCAAACTCGTATAAGGCTCTTTTTCTGTAGTTTTAGTCTTATTTCATTACTTCATAGGCATCAGAAATACAACTGATGACGATGCCCTTCGTATGCCATCGCCGATGGGATGTTCAGCCATTTCATCGGACCAGTTCTTCCTCACAACACCATTGCCGACGGAAAAAATGGCCATTGCCGATTGTTTGATACAATTTCCAACGGGCTATCGCTATCGCCGATAGATTTTTGTCTTCACACCATCGCCATCGTATAATCGGCGATGGTCATAGTGCCAGGCTTTGCACTATGACATAAAGAAACGCTATTTGAACTTATTCTGAAAAATTTGTAAGGTTAGAATAGTAAGAAATCAAGAATTTCCAATAAGTTTTCCTTCAATGAATTCATCTCACAGGACTTGAGTGCGAGACCTTCAGAAAGTATATCAATCTCCGAAAAGCATTCCCCATGTAACACAGCATCTCCAGCACAAAACGTTCTTTCGTACCATCCATCCGAAATGTTTGTCTTTTCCGAGTAGAGTAAGTACGCAACTTTCAGAAGGTAAGCCTTTAAAAATACGTCCTACCTAGCTTAGGATAGCAGCCCGACACTCATCGAAAAGTGCTGCGTGAGCCACAGCAGCCGTACGGTCGAGCCTTTCCGCTTATCGTCACGGAAAACTACGACTACAGGGAAGTTTCCATGGTTCATTGTGATGCTCGGTAGCTAACTGGCTGGCTCACAAGTCGTGCTTCGATCGATGAACTCAAATGGCTTGCACATCAGAGATCATCATATTTAGTAGAGCGGATCATGCTCTAGCAAAATAATCAGTGGCATCATTACCTGGAAGGGGTCGAGTTGGCATCTTACGAAAAACCAAGATCCGCTAAATTGAAATTTCAAGAAACTTAGGCCAAGTGTCAGCCACATCAAGTGCAGGAATCTTTTTGGGCTTACTCGGTGCTTGACCAATATGTGACACGAAAATTGTCTTGAACTCTGTTGTGAAATTCCTGTGCTGTCATATTTCAAGGTGTTGCCAGAAGTACAGTGGTTGTATAACGGCATGTAAAAATACATAGCTACTCGTTTGAAGGAAATTAAATTTCGTTTCCATCATATAAAGCTCTTTTATAATTTCAAATAATGAGCAGTAAGGTTTGGAGACCATCAGTGATTCTAAGTCCTGCACTGTTATCAGGACCTACGTAAAGGCCTGAACATTATTAGAGGGTATGTCAAAATGGGGAGATGAACGTACGCATTGCTGAGGAAGGACGCATTCGACTGACCTGTGAGTTACGACTTGGAGGCTTGACTAGTCCGGAATTTCAGGCAGGTGGGATCTTCGGCCCGTCCAATCAAATTTTAGGACTTGGCTTTGGATCTGCTACCCATGAGAATTCCAAGGAACTCAATCTTGAACTACAAAGTGGATTTTCCATGAGACGTAGGGTTTTCTTATGCCCTCCCTACGTCTTGGCGCACACATGTCAACATCTGTGTATCAACCTTACATATACAAAGCACGCAATTTTAGATCTAATAGTTTAAAATCACTGATATAATGTCCAACATTGCGCGCAGCTACTAGGTGGGCCCAGACGCTCGTCAAACGTTTCATCGGTGGGGTAGGTAAACGTCGTTAAAAAAAAGGGGGCTTCTGGACATCATTTGTATTTTTAGGTGTATGCACACGTTTTTCCGCTCTTATATTTCAATATGTTTCCATCGATTCGACACACCCTACTATACTTGTTATACAAGCTGATAATTTTATAAATTTGACACAGGTATTTCAAAAGTTCTAAGAAAAGCAGATAAGCAATTTTACTGATGTATTTGCATAGCTCTTTATCTCAGTTCTTATGCGCACACTTGAATTCAGACATAGTCCAAGAAGCTTCCAGTACAAGCATGACCTCGTGATACTACCGCACTCCCACCGCTGCTATTGTAATCCCAAGTTCTGAACAGGTGTTAACATGGCAAATTTATATCATAGCGTTTAATAGATAACCTATTAGATACCGGTACTACAGAACGTTCATTGCTGGCGAGTGCGATTGGCCAGCAAAGCCAGAGCACCTGCCTAAAGTTCCTGGTATTATTATCGAATTCTATTGAATAGTTTAAGCCTCCGTTTCCACTAGAACAGCGATTTAACAGAGAAAGAAACAAGCCACACTCCACAGCTTGGTCACAATACTGAAAAAAAAACCGTATCGCGATAACATAATAATGTGATAATATTACAAAATCAAAATATAGTTTCAGATTTCTGGATTTCTTAGCCTAAGCAAAACTATGAAATTTGCTGTTGTTGATAGAAATCCTTGGATTTATTCACTATCGACTATTACTATCGGCGCTAAATTTATTCCAAAGCTATCGGCTATCGCGATGCGGATTTTTTAAGACGATATTAAAAAATCCGCATCGCGATAGCCTATAGCTTTGGAATAAATTTAGCGGCGATAGCCGATAAATCCAAGGTTTTCGATTAACAACAGCAAATTACATAGCTTAGCTTAGGCCAGATATCTGAAACTATATTCTGATTTTGTAATATTACCACATTATCATCTCGTAAACATGCCCATGATAACCATCGTAAACTTGAATGTCCTGACTTTCTTAGACAGTCATGCCTTATTGGCTCTAGTAATGACTCGGCTGCGTTTAGTACGATTAACGTAGAACTGAATATAGCAATGAAATTTCAACTGCCTCACTTAGAAAACATCTATGATGACAAATTCACATCCAGTGACACCATCGCCGTCGCGTAACTCTCAAAGCAAACTAAATTCTATGCACGTGCGTTGACTTGAGCATGTACAGTTTCAATCGTTTCGAAAAGCTCTTTACATATTGTCATGCTAAAACCTGTGATGTAGGCAGGATTGGCCAGATGTTTTGGTTGCTATGATTCATCATCATTGAACACACTTTCGCCAAAAAATTTGCTTTTGATAGGTTTTGTGCACCTACTAACTTTAAGAAACGTGAGTTGGGTTCTCTCAGCTTCACTCACGTTTAGCACTGCAAGCTTTTTTCCGTCCATGACATTACGCACTGTTTCACAATTAACAGGCACTAGTAAATGCCTGCCCATAAAATAATAGCTAACTCATAAACTAATATTTGGCTCTGTGCAAATGAATTCTTTTTTTTTCTGCCGACCAAAAAGCTTTTTCTCAAAACGAAAGAAATTCATACTGAAAGAAATCAGTACCGCAATGAAATTTTTGTGGTCTTCGTCATTTTTTATTAGGCGCACTTTGATGGCAGTGATACCTGCTCCTCGCCTGCGTGATGCTGTCGCTCAGTCTGTGAATAGGGATTTGTCACGCAATAGCGCATGGTGATCGGCCTGGAGTATGAAGCTGAATGCCAATAAGACCAAGTCGATGATTATCAGTCGGTCTCGGACACTTGTACCGCAGCATCCCCAACTGGAGATTGATGACACTTTACTTCAGGAGTCTAG
>LQNS02276622.1:3658500-3669409 GCA_001587735.2 Parhyale hawaiensis
AACCTCGTCAGCAGGAACTGCGGCCAGATGCTACATCCCCTGCGGAGAAGGCACTCGGGACCCTTGGGTGCGTGATGCCCAAACATATTGTGGCAGGGAAAGGGGACGGTCAATGTGTCTATCAGAGGCTCATTACCCCTTCGGTTTTCACAGCAAGAGGTTGAACTGTGCTGCAGGCCGCTTGTCTGTGGGTCCAAACCAAAGCAGCGGGCTGTGAATATCCGCATAGACTCTAGTCTGGATAACATCAATAATAAGCTCAGCCAAAGAACGTGGAGATAAGCAGACATGAATAGCACCAAATGGAGAGCTGAAATTACTCTACGTAATAAAGTTTTCCCACAGTACAATTAACCTACAAAACGCAAGAGAGCTAATCAAATATTTAGGGACAAGATTATGAATGGAGTACAGCATAAATAAAGACCATGACCAATACTTGGGGGTACGCTGAACAAGAGCATATTTTCCCAGGAGGGGAATGTCACGCTAGCGGGGAGGGGAGAGGGGGCTACAATTTCATCCAGCTGCAGCACACAATTCTATGCTGCCGAGGGAGGAACAGCAGCGATGCCACCGAGTAAAACATGAGAGAAGGAGCAAATTATACTTCAAATTCGTCTGATTTCGATGGATGGAAAGGTGTACACCGTATACGATCGACACAGCCAGTTGGCCAAAAATACACGAGTACCAATCTCCAAAAAAAACACCGGTATAACGTCCGCGAGGGAAGTATATTCATTAAATAACTATGATAACGACTGAGAACATTGTAGCACGACTTTCAAGCTCTCCCACTCCATAGTAGCAACTCTAATATTGTAAGTTCAAAAGAGGGTAAAACATGCCACGTAATTTACCTCCACCAAGAAAACTTACGGCTGTCATGTACGTGTGTGCCGTTGCTTAGTCTCGAAAACAAGTGCAGGACAGACCCACTCAAGTGCAGCACACAGCTATAACAGAGCCGCATGTGGCGAAATACACAAAAAAAAAGCAAACCATACAGACCGGTTCTTACGAGGAGTGCGTAAAAAAATAACTTACCAACCTATCGGTACTATGTAAAGTTTATAGATACATAGCCAACGAAAAGATAAAACAATATAACGCTGCACCAATATAATTAGGAAGACATTTATACACTACCCAAGCAAGAGTCCACGCAGTGCTCCAAATTATTCAGACAATATATGTACGAGGGTAGTTCCAACAATAGATAATGCCTATTTGTTTTCCTTTCCCAAAGTACCGTATCACAAAAAGAATGCTCATAACATCGTTATAAGTAAACTTTCGCTTCCATAACCGAAAATTTCGTCTCCGTTGCAGATATTGACAATGGGACAGTCAAAGAAAATAAATCCAACATCGACATAGTATGCCGTCACTAAATTTGGAGCCACTAACATTCACTGCCGGCGCTCGTTGAGAATCTTCGCAGAAGAGGAAGAATTTTTGAAGAAGAGGAAACTCTCTTCTAACAGCCCTCACTCCCGTTCATCTCTGGGAGGACCACCTTGGCGTCTCCACCTACCTCTTTTCCCAATAAACCAACTATCTCCCTGCACCTTTGGGAACATCCCCCGGACGAGGATCGCAGTTAGGCGAAACAACAGACAGTTCACGTCAGTAGCAGAATTTTGATACGGGTGGTTCTTCAATTCCGGAACGGCGATAAAGATGTGAGCGACAAACTGCAATCCAGGCAGTCATGCACAGCATCACTCAGGAAAATAAAGTTCTTCCTCAGCAAAAGCGCTCAGATAATCGTGATACGATAAAAATCAATTCTGGGGCAAAAATATCCTCCGGTACGAGTTTTAATACCGTAACATCATGTTTATGCCTCAACTTTCTAAGGTAAGGGGTAAATTATAGAGTACATACATTACTTTTACAACTATCCTCGTATTAGGAATTAGCTACTGAAAAGTTACTAACTTTAGGTAGAAGAAAATATAGACTGATTTAACATTAAACCTGGAAATGAAGAAAACATACATAATCCTATCGCACTTATCAACAAGCCTTGGCTCTTTTTTTAGTTACGGGTTTCGAATGGACTGGTAATATAGGTAACGTGTTACCGCAGCAGCTTTTTCTCCTTACGTGGACATTTTTCCGGGGTATTTATCTCATGATAAAGTAATAAGTAACAGCTGTCCAACCTCCCTGCCGAAAGTAAAGCTCTACTTTGAATATATTTCCACCGCCCCCAGTAAACATGCTCCACTAAGCTAATAAATCAGTCCTTGCTTCGATATACAATTCCACCTTGCAAAGTTAAAGACATAATAACAAAAGAAGCTCCAAAGAACATAGGACTCTAGTCTCTACTCATGGACCAAGCCATTGAGAGAGGAGACATTAAGTTGAAAAAAAGAGCTTCACCAGGTGAAATTCGGGCCAGAAGTGATGATCCTCGTTGACCTCGGACTGAAACATGCCATTGAAGCACCGAAACCACCAAGTTCAATGAATAATAAATAACAGATTTGCTACAGGTACTACTAGTGCAAGTAATGATCTCTTAGGCTGTGCCGCAAGGCTAACCACAAACGACAACTTCATTTCATCGCAAAAATGCACTAAGTGAATTTTATTGCACACTATGTAGCTAAAAAACTAAAACTCGTGACGCATCGCCGAGAATATTAAAAATGGAGCCGAATTTTAACATGCAAAGACGCCTACTAATACACCGTGGAAAACAAAATTTGGAATTGAGTATGAGAAACGCAAAAATGCCAATACAGGTCATGGAGAAAAGTCCGTTGCAGAGCGACGCTGTCTTAGTCAATGTGATAGTTACAGTTGTACACTAGTGGCGCTGCACAAAGCCTCAGCAAAATTGACGCGCACCAAGATGTGTTCATTATCAGTCAATCCTCCAAAAATAATGTAGCCTAATGATAATAAATATGATGGCGGTCAAGGCGCACTCCGTAGGAAACCAATCAAAAGTTAACAATACCGTAACTAAATGGAAAAACTTCAATCAGCTGAGAGTCGTCAGATTTAAAGTGAAATAATCAAAAAGGCATAATATCAAAGTATCTTACAGACCTTTGAAGAGACTATAGTTAAGGCATCGTATGATTTTATACACTAACGGTAGTGCAGTACGTTATCCAATCTTTGTACAGTTGGCAACCAAAGTCCATAAACACTCGAGCTTAAATTTAACCTAGACGCAGTTCAGGTGGACATGATGGATGAAAGATTCTTACACAAGACATTTTATGTGCACTTCAGAAAGCAAGTCTGAGGGAACCACAGTTCTTCTTCCACTGATCCACAACATCTAAATGACAGCAGAGGCTACATGATCAAGCTAAAATAAATAGCTCCGAGCCAGAAGATACGGTCGAGATAATCAAGTTACTGCAGGTAACCAAGAAAGCAGGTGTGCTCCATTTGCCGACAGCTCGTTTTCAATCAGTAGTTAGCTACCACATACCTCCTCTACTATACGTATAGTAACTGCTTCTTTACAGATAACAAGCGATGAAGACCAGCCTGAAATTGATCACAACAAAGAAGAGGAAGTACTTGCTCATTAGCCGAACAACTATACTGTATATGCACTTATAGTGAAGGCTGTACGAGATCACAGAGAAAAGATTAGTGTGCACCAGCTTCCGCACAGCGGACCTACCATCAATGAACTCCCAAATGTGCTAACTTGAGTGATCGCGTGGTTTTCTTTTAACAAATTTTGGACTTTCAACAAGATACGTACCCACAGTTATCGTGCGTCTGGTAACAGATGTTGCGCTCTATTTTGCTGCAATACACTTGAAGGGGGGTCAACTCACGATTTTGGTTAAAATCTTTTTTTTTTTTTGTTGAAAAAGAGTCCTTAGGTAGTGTGAAAGTGTGTCCTAAAATTTTTATGGGGCTAGGGGCACCAAACCCCCCCCCCCCCTCAAAGAGGGGTCCAAGAGGCGAGGGGCAGGGGGTCGAGAAAACCTTTTGTGGACAGATTGTTCTGAAATTTGTGCCATGTGTGTATTTTTGAAAAAGAAACACATTTGGTTCATACAACTTTTGTGATTTAGGCTTTAGTTTTTGAGATATTGGAAAATATATGTAGGTATAAATATACCTATAGATCTTACAGTTTCTCGTCCCGTCAACACCCGGAATAATCTAGACAGGGAGCTGATCCGTCCACCCTTGTGTTTTGATAGAATAAATACAAAGCATCGAGCCAGGATGCTGCTGCAGTGCTTAGTAGTAAAGTATCGGCGTGGTAATCTCTAGGTCCCCAGATCGAGTCCTGTCTCGATGCTTTGTATATACAGTATATATATGTACCAATGTTTATAAGAGCCCCCACAGAGGTTTCCTAACGAGGGGTCGATCAAGGGTTCAAAAACCGTGAAATGATGCATACATATTATTTGTAGATGCTAATGCAACATAAATACAGCATTCAACTTCCATTTATAGCGCAAAAAAAGTGCAATATATGACATTGCACCACTTTTTTTTGCCTCTCCTGTAAAATGTAACTTTTTCACATAAAAAAGAATAGAAGTCGATACGTGCTCATGCTAGGAAAAAAACAGTCCCAGAATCCTTGAAACTATCCTAACAAAGTTATAGAGAAACATTTTCCATTTTTGCTCTCATATTTTTCATTCCAGCTCAAAAAACCAAAAATTTTCCTCTTTTCACAATATTTCACGTACCGATCAATAATCTCATATCTAAAGAAAACTAAGCAGAAAATGGAAAATCTGTCTTCATAACTTTGTTAGGAATGTTTCAAGGATTGTAAATCTGTCTTTGCTTTTCTTCTAGCATGAACACTTGTATACTTCTATTCTTTTGAATTTTCTCAAAAAATATATATTTCGTAATATCTCAAAAAGTAAGGCATTCATCAAAAACGTTGTACAAGTAAAATGGGTTTCTTTTCTAAAATTACTTGTAATAAGCAAGTTTCAGACCAATCGGTTCACTAATAAAAAAGTTACAAAAAATCTGAGTTGATCCCCTCAAGGGAGAGAAGGCCAAAAAGTTATTAATGTGTTATTAGTTAAATTTCAATTCACCACATGCGAATGCTCATTTTTTGCATAATTTGTAAGCCCACCTACTCCCGATAACGGCTCTAGCTATAACGAATGATGGGGATGAAGATTCTACAACCTCTATTTGGCGTGGACAGTTAAGTCGAAATAATCTTACCTTTCACCCATGACAAGGTAGGCCCTATGGAACCAATTTAACTTCATAGAACTAAATGAAACGACAGCTTCTCGTTAGAACATTGTTTGAACAGTGGTTATGTAGTACACTGGTCCGTAAACGGGTTCAGTAGCTAAATTACACCAGTAGCGCAGCGAACACCGAAGTAGGCAAGTACATCCATGGCGCAATGAGACAAGCAAGGTGCAAGTCGAAATAAATCCACATACTCATGAGCTGCTCGACAATTAACAAGCAAGCTCGCACTGGCATACAGTTGATTAGCTGGAACAAGAGAGCATTCAGTCATAAAAATAATGAAAACTTTCAGTGATGCGTACTGCAGGAGCTACACAAACTCTCCTGGTTACCTGGAACTCAATGCAATCACCGACTACAATCAATTGAAAAGGGACTTTGGAAGGAATGAAAACCTATTACTAATATTCAGTTGCTGAAGCAGACAAAATGCTAGCTAAAGATGCAAGACAAAAATGATGGGAACAGTAAGTCCTAAATATCAGTAGTGATAGCTAATAATGTAAAACACATCAAGTTAATAGAATGTCTGCAGTTGCAGGGTATGGTCACACGGCTTGCATTCCAGTAACTGACAATGTGCAGTTTCAAATTCCTACCAAAAATTATAGCTAACTTCTGTAATGCACTGTTTAGCAATTTTGTAACTACTTCGCATCACGAATGTCCCAACTATATTAGTGACCAAACATCTAACTCCTGCACCGGCCTTGATATACCGTACCAGGTTTCAGTCATTAGGTAGCTACATGCAAGTTGCTTAATTTAGAAAGACAGTAGCCCCAAACCTAAGCTTGATGCAAGAACGCAGCAATTTCACAAGCAACGTGACCACACTTGGCAACAACACACCCCTCTGGGTTACAAAAAAGCCCAGTATTTATAAACTAAAATTAGAGCATTTAACCTTAAGCACTGAAGTGACAACAGCAGGTGCTGTTTGAGCTAAAGCAGGCCAATCTTAAGTCAGCTTTTTGGCTTTCTTATAAAGGACGTCAACAACTTTTTCCATAGCTTTAATTGTATCTAGTGCGTGCTGATAAGTCTGATCAGGAGTGGACGCTTCCCAGACTTCAAGCACACCAGCACCCTGATCAAGAATTCCCGTCAATTTAGAATCCAAAATCATTTGACTGAGTTTCCGCTCCACAAGATCCTGAGGCAAGCCGATCGTTTCGCTTATGTATGCAACTTGGACTTTGCTGTAGGGTTCAATAATGCGACAGAGATTTTGCTCAAGCATAGTGTCATAGAGGGTTTTGAGATGTGCTTTCACGATCATATCTCCCTCAAGCTCTTCTTTATATACATTAAGAGCAGCATTGAACCGAGCCAAAGAACGTTTGCTGCTCGCAGCAGCAATCTCCTTCATGGCTTCAACATGTGAGCCACTGTGCCTGAGGGCTAGTTTACCACTTACGATATTCTGAACATCTTCCGGAGTCTTCAGCATAATTTTACTGAGCAACATGTATTTGAGAGCAGTCAATGCTTTAGGGCTGCCGATACTGTCATAGCCTTCAAAAGCTTCATAAAAATAGGAAAAGGCGGTTTTGAAATCCTTTTCCTCAGCAGCATGAAGCACACCAGACTGCAAATCAAGAGCACTCTGAAGCTTGGGAGGACAGTAAATACCATTGGCAGTAGTTCGGGCAGAGGTTAAGGCTGCTCTAGCTTTAGGGAGATTGCCCAGTGCATGATAAGTTTTGCTTTCTAGCAACTGCACTTCTACCAGTAGATTTTTATCATCCAACTTTTTGAGCTCGGCAAGAAGTTGTGCTGCTAGAGAAAGAGCTTGTGTGTACTGGCGGGTATCATAAAGGAGAGATACAAGACGGGCCTCAAGACTCTGACGCAGGAAAGTACGATGCTCGTTTTTGGCCCACTCAATATTCTCTTGACACACTGCAACCTCAAGACTGCTGGCTCCTTCCAAATCCAGCAACATGTCCACCAGACTGCGCACAAGTCTTGCTGCCTTGGCTTTGCTGATCTCACCAAGGAAGGGCCGAGTGTCTCTGATGAGCTGGGCCAGCTTTTCTGGTTGATTAGCCTTCTTGTACTGCTCACCCAAAGCCATGATGCCAGCCTCTCGACTGGCAATGTCATCATCTTCACCTGAAACATGCATTGCAGGTTAGTTTACATGCTAATCACATAGCTAGGTACCTACCTACTGCACTAGATAACAACCTTTGGGAATGAATAAATATCATTAACTATAAAAAAAAATTCAATTTAACAGCACACAAAAATTTCGTCATTCGGCTTAGGCCCTATGGCTAAAGGTTGAAGCTTCAATTAAAAGTTGGCATAGCCTAGAAACCTCAAACAGAAAAACTGCTTGTGATGATGCAAGAATTGCATTTTATAAGCAAGAAACACGAATTTGTAGATAGGTAGATGTCAATGGTGGGTGACGCTCATGGAATTTTTTTAAATTAAAATGACCTAAAATTTATTAATTAAAACTAACTTTACAATCTACTAATGATCAGTGCTCACATACGCATACTAGTTTGCAATAGATGTAGCTTTTGTGGTAATAATAGTGCTAGAAAGCCGTACATAGGCTTAAATTGGTGAAGTAGAGCGAGGCTGTTAAGTTAGAGGTTAGGAGTTGAAGTTGAAGATAGGGTCAGGACAGGATAAAGTTAGGTGAGACCAGAATCAGTTAGAAGTAAAGGGTGCCTTGTGTTGCCATAGCGTGCGGTGCAGCAGTGGCAGCTGTATTGGTTTTTTCGGTTGCATAGTGCGCTCTACCCGCCCCTGACCTCCAAAAGCGCACCACCTGACCACGACCCAATAGCATTTGGTCTGTCTGTGCATGTTGTTTATCGTAAATTGTGTCAGTATGCACGGCGCATGAGGTACCAGCTGTCTTTGCATTTTGTGTATCGTATATCACGTCAGCATGCACGGCGCATAAGGTATCAGCTGCCTGTACGTATCACGTATAGTATATTGCGTCAGTATGCACGGCGCATAAGGTATGTTGTTGTTGAGTTGCCTCCAAGAGGGCAGAGATTGAACACCACCCTCTCTGACCGCATGGAGGAAATAGCGATGGCGTTTGATCCTGGAGGCAAGTATTGCAGGCCCTGGTCCACGTTACTACCTTAGTGGGGCCGGGCCACAAATGGACCATAGTCCTTAAGGGACCAAAAAGGGGAGGGTTTAAGTGAAGAGCAGCGGGCCACGCCTGACCCACATGGCAGGACACGCCCTTGCCCTTCCTCCCACGCTCCCCAACAAGCCACCAAGCAAAGCACAAGCCACCAAGCAAAGCACAAGCCCCCGCTCTGACCCGACATTGCCGGGTGCACGGAACAGCAAGGCACGCCCCACCCAAAGGCCACCCGAGACAGAGAAAGAAAGCAAGTGCGGACGCACCCCACCGCGCGAACCCGGCACCACACTGCATCACTCATTGCTGCATTTGGGGGAACTGCGGTCAATGCAGCAAGTTAGGTACCATTGCAGGTCAAATTCTCAAGGAAAGTGGCCATTAAGAAACAAGTAACGTTTGCTCTAGCCCTTGGGAGGTGAGGCTTGAATATAAATTACAAGCCCATTGAGTACCCAGGGCGGAGGCACATAAGGTATCAGCTGCCTGTGTGTGTCACGTATAGTAGCTATAGTGCATCAGTATGCACAGCGCATAAAGTACCTGATGCTTGTGCATGTCACGTATGGCTAGTAGATCTATATTGCGTCAGTATGCACGGCGCATAAGGTATCAGCTGCCTGTGCGTGTCACGAATCGTAACAACATAGAAAAAAACATGTAAAACGTACGTCCCCATTGGAGGTGCAACCCTTATTGAGTTATGTGGCTAACAAACAATCAAACCCCAGCAAAAATATAACATCCTAAGCTATGTTAATATGTTTTTATGCATGAACAAGTCACGGATTTGACTTTTAAGTGCATGGTTCTTGCTCAAACACATTTTTTCATAAAATTTATGTGATCGGAGTTAAAAGGTGATCAGAAAAAACGGTCTTGAAAATATCTCAAAAATAAAGTTAAACTGGAGCTCGAAATAGGTTTCTAAAATTTTTATTTTGTTGCCGAAGGAAGGTGCAATACACAGATGTTCATTTCACAAACCATAAATATGCTATTCCAAAAGTTGACTTTTGTGCTATTTTTTGGGGGTCTCAGTGTTACGGGACAAGCCATAACTCCATGTATTGGAGTCAGATCCATATGAAAATCACTCAGGTGTTAGAAAACAAGTTTATCTAGCAGCTCCTATAGCTTTGTTTAATAATCTCAATGTTTTCTATTTTTCCTGTCAACTAGGGTTGTGGAGTCGGAGTTGGCCGGAGTCGGAGGATTTGAGGGGGAGTCTGAGTCGGAATCTCACTTGCTCTAGAAGTCTAAGTTGGAATTTTTAGTCAAGACTCCGACTCCGTGATGCCATTTATAAACAAATATCATTCAAATCTAAATTTTCAGTCACAAATTAAAAAAAATGTAGATGTGGATATTTTTTTGCTCATTTCTCTTTTACAGCTATAGCTACCATGTATTTTCCTATTCCATGTGATGAGGCCATTGAGAAAATGTTGGGTAGAACTTTTTCACCTTGTACATTATGTGAGGGGGGGCAAAATGAGCAATTTTAGACCGATTGTTCTGAAATTTGCATAGTATATGTATTTTTGAAAAAGAAACACATTTTATTCCCAGAATTTTTTTTATTGAGGCTGTAGTTTTTGAGATAATGGAAATATATATGAATATATACCCATAATCCTATCTTCTATGGTTTTGAAGCTAGAACACAGGGTGTAATTTCATTTTTGGCTTGGCCAAATAGATGCCAGACAGTTACTTTTGACATACGAAATATGTAGTACAAGTTACTTTTCATGTCAAATTTAAAATGTCATTTTGCTAGCCTGTTATTCCTTTAGAAATTATTACAATTTAATATAGGAATTACCCAATTGCTGAAAGAACTATAATTCCGAACAAACTTATATTGAATAGGGGAAAATAATAATCCTATTAAATAATAACGGTTTGTTTGGAAATGGTGTTAGTTTGGCAATTGAGTAATTCCCCTAATTAGGAGTTAATTAAGATTGGCCTACTTTACTGTTTTTATGTATCAACTATTCACTGAATTTAACTACCAATTAACTACCTGTATAATTATATAAATATATACCAAGTACCGGTACTTGGCTAAAGAGTAAATTTTGTCATAAATAGGCTAAAAACTCTTGTATTCAATCAATAACTGCATAGAATGTACCTTTGGCCTTTGTAAATAATGGAACAGGAATCCACAGTCGAACTTTTGTTTCCCTCTAAACTGTTTTAAAAAGCCTTTTCCCCATCAATATTGAGCCTTAGAACTCCAGAAAGTATTCATATTTTTGTTTATTATTATTAGAGACACATTACAAAAAACAGAGCTACTAATCGTACCATAAAGCTGGGCTAAAATAAGAAAACTCCACACAAGAGAGACAAGATACTGCATGATCAGTAGCTTCTTTGTTTACAACAAAAGTTTTCCAGACAGCCACTAGATGGCCTTGAGCATCCATGCTCTATACGCATATACCTTTTCAATTACTTAGCTCCTGGGCACTTAAAATTAGGGGAAAATGGTTGTATGTGTTATTAAGTCTATAAAATACTTTT
>LQNS02276622.1:3720738-3732329 GCA_001587735.2 Parhyale hawaiensis
AACAAACAAACGGATGGACATATCTTCACCAAAAGTTAATCAACTGTTCCTCCTAACATACCTAACAATCCCTGCAAATTTCATCCAAATCGGTTCATAACTTTTTGAGTTATCTTGATGACAGACAAACAGACAGACAAAGAGACAGACAAACACGACGAAAACATAACCTCCTCGGCGGAGGTAATTAGAAGAGGATAATACGAATGTCTTGAGATGTAAACCGTCATAATTGGTTGGGAAATTTCGGGAAAAATGGGCATATAATAAAGTGATATATGTTAAGAGTGAACATATTTTTAAACAGGGAAGGGCATTTTGGACTTTTGAGAGAACTGAATGGTGCTCTACACTCGAAAGGGACAAACCATATTATGTTATGTCAATATATATCTCGAATTATCTCCTAGATAAATAGTGAGCCGCAAAACAAGCACGTTTATGCGCTATTTGTTTTTCCTGACAATGCTTACAATAAATTTGAAACGGGATGATTAGCAAATACAATAGTGGAAAGTGAGTGTGCTGTTTTGAGAACATGAGCATCAAAATTGATCGAGCAGTTTGTGATAAAAAGCAACGAAAAAATATTAGCGTTGGATTCGATAATGCGTTGCTCGCTCCAATCCATGTTTGACACCATATTTACTAACTGCATCTGAACTGCTACCGTGAAAGTCAAGCATTTAAACCAGTTTATGCAGTATTCCAGTGTATTACAATATAATTTCTCTCAATTAACACAGTAATTTTATTATTGGGCCTCGCTTCTGTACCCCTCGGTACGATCCTGTAGACTGGCAACATTGGGGTCTTGTCTAACGGCAGTCTCGTAGATTTAACAGTGAGACTCTAAATTTCAGGAATGCAGCTACGCACAACCACATGGCTACCCTTTCTTCTGCTGTTGAGGCCCCACTCGGTGGCCCCTTACGACGTGCTGTGGTCAGCCACAAGAGTTAGCGAGAGTTGGATTGGAGCTACGCAGATCCAGCAGGAGGAAGTTCTGGCTCCCACCAAACTAGCGATGCTCACATCCTGCGGGGCATTGGACTGGTGCGTCTTGGTTTGCATACGCAGTGCCCGTGTGGCCCTTATGATGAGCCTCATATCTGCTGCTGGTAACGAAGATCCCAACGGACCTCCTTGGATGGACTGCTTCACAAAGAAGAACAGTCGGAACATCCTCACTGCACAGTCAGGTATCACAGTTCACAGTGCTTCTGCACCGTATCAAAGCCGCATCATTGAGCATCTTCTTGATGGTCTGTATGATGGAGATAAAAACGAGTGTTACAAGGCAGTATCTGCTCCAGAGTCAGTACAGTTTGTCATCGATCTAGGCATGCGGAGGTCAGTGAGGGATGTCGCTCTTCTTGCTCAGCCTGGTATATACAGTTTAGTTGAGAGTATGTTTCACGACCTAGACATTCGTGTGGGTGATACGCCCGAAACTGAAGACTTCAGTAGCTTAGTGTAGCTACCAAAGGTTGGCATACTACGCTGGGCCTGCCCCTTACGCTCTTTTCGAGTATGTCAGTGACTCTCCCACCCCCATCGTGGGCCGATATTTGTCCGTTCAGAAGATCGCGCTCCCATCGGAAACCGTAGGCATGCAGATCTGTCATCTGGAAATCTATGTGTGAGCTTTTCAGTGCTGGATGCCATGATTTTGAGTTTAAATAAGCTATCTCTGCATGCAGTGCATGATGCCGAAATTTGTAGTTTTGAGCATCCCATTTGTGAGCAGAAGTTCTGTGATGTAAAGCTCTACAATTTACTTTCCTTCACTAACGCTAATAATAGTTATGAAATTCATGAATTAGGTTTATGTCCAACTCCATAGAACGATGCAAAACGCCATGTTGAGCTATCAGACGTAAGCCCGCTTAGATCTAAAAGTAACAAATAGTTTTAAGCAAAGTTCGTCGCAAGCTCGCACGAGAACAGAAAGACTGAGGCTGCTGTGCCAGACTTGCTTGCTAAAGTGCAGGCAAAACTCCTGTAAAGCAAGAAAAAGACACACAGGATCGTTCATTAAAAGTGCCTTTGCGAACAACAAATTTTTCACCGGAGTCACATAACTAATTGTATTGTTTATATTTTCCAACGCTACATATGAGGTATATTTGTTAAATCTAAGAATATCTGAAGATGGCGTGTCCTAACTCCTCATGATTCAATTCCTCACATATTCGAATGCACTGAACAGTCGAGTTGATCCCTAATGAAGTTTCAATCAATTTCCACTTCGAGATTACAGTGTTTCACATTTAAAGGTGTTGATACTCATGTCATATTTTCATTAATGTATTTCATAGCCAATAGATACTTATCACGTAATTTATGAACTTTCTCTATGCCGCTTTGCTAATTTCATCAAGAAGCAAGGCTTTAATATGTTCGGAGCAGTTTTTGGGGTAATTTAATCAGTCAACCTTACGTCATCTCTTAAACAGAATCAAACGTTAGCTAATTCTATACGCAATTTTCTTCATTAAATCGTTAAGTAATTATACGTGAGCCGTGAGTCGTCCAACACGTTGCAAACATGTCAGCCGTCAAATCAGCACGCTCAGGGTCATGCTGCTGTAGTATACATTAAGCTTCGAACATCTCTTTAAATCTGAACATTTCAAAGGATGAAATTATGCAGTTTTCTCAAGCCGGCTGCCCATTAACAACTTTCGTCAGCCCCAGCGCCAACACGCGTTGTCGTCAGAGACAACACCAACCAACTTTTTGCTTCCCACACAGTTTCGCCGAGCGTTATTCGTAGAGCCTTCAAGCCAATGTAAACAATAGCTGATTTTTTTAAAGCTGATGGTTAAGGTAGACCTAGCCTATGCATTTGACAACTAGCCTAGTTAGTTAATCATAACCAACTATAGCCTACAGCTGCCTGCCTCCTGAAAAGTTGCAAAAAGGTGTTTAATTTTTTTCAGACATTTTCTGGAGCTCCGCAAAGCCCTGGGTTAGCATATTTTCCCTATAACTTAGGCTAATTTCTAAATTAAATCAGAAAATTCTAATCACATGTGGAGCAAAATAAATTAGGTAGGCCTAGCCTATAATATTAGACTGTCGTGCACCGTGGTTTATATAGCTTATTCCTGCACATAATCCTTTGAACCATTATAGAAGCATCATCACATAAGAAATATTTATTAGTTGGAGTAGGCCCTAGTTAGCCTACCTATATCAATCAACATTTGAGAATTGATGAGGGAGGAGGCTCACCTCAAACCTCATTTCCAGGGAGCAATGAAAGAAAATTATTGCATCATATCATACTTGCTGCAGACACATAACTCCTAAACTAGATATTTAGCTTCCATTCAAAAGCTCAAGGCAAATATATATATTTCGATTTTCGAAAAGGCAGCTGCCAGGCCTTGCAGCAGCACAGCTTGGTAGCCGAACACAGGCAACACCTGAAATTTCACCGTCAGCACGCAATAGCCTACGATGATAGGCCTGAATACAAACTCATTTGCTGTCACTTAATCAATGTAACGGTGAATCATCGGAATATATTTCTCGATGAAAAAATAGATTACATCGCCATCCCGTGTTGTTGTTGTTGTTGTTCGTAGCGGCAACGAAAATCGGGCAAGGAGCGTTGTTGCTAGGCACAAGGAAATCGGCGCTGGGACCGACACCGCATCATCGATAGCAGCAATTCCGTCGTCGATAGGCTCGTAGCGGCAACGAAAGTTGTTAGTGGGCAGACCCCTGAATGTTGATTAAGAAGCAACAAACAATCAAACGCTTTGTACCTCGTACCGCAAAAAATATATAATGTGAACTGGGTATTAAAACTATGGCAAAAAATCTGCGTTGCAACATCCACGCTGTTCATGCACGTGGTACTCCTACTTTTTGATCCTTTGGCTAACAGTAGGACACCGGTTTCCCAGTCGTTATAACATAACTCTTTGGCTAACAGTAGGACACCGGTGTCCTAGTCGTTATAATATAACCCTTTGGCTAACAGTAGGACACCGGTGTCCTAGTCGTTATAATCTAACCCTCTGGCTAATAGTAATACACCGGTGTCCCAATCGTTTTAATATGTGCTGTATTTGATTTCATATATGTGCATAGCAATACTGTGTAGAGTCAAATTTGTCGCTGATCTATCAGTCTTTATGTATGATCTGCTTAGCAACGCTACATGCAATGATGTGCGTAATTTGACTTCTAGGGGAGTGGTGGTTTGACTTATCTTGTGCACTTAAGCAGTAAGATGTGTGCTCTTTAAGTCTCATTCATATTAATCTTAGTGAACCTTTGCACTGACATTATAACCATGCTATAGTGAAGTGGGCAGAGCGATTTTGTTATATCCTCTGCTATCTGTAAGTGACATAAATTGAGCAGCGCAGTATATACAGTGGGGGAAATAAATATTCATTCACCATGAAATTGTTTATTTAAAAAATTCTAGAGAACCAAAAATAAATGTATCGATACAGTATTTGCATTCAAGTGTTATCAATTGATGTATGTCAACAAAACCAAAACTTACCTTCAATCATATAGTATTTTTCGTATCTGGGATTGAGAATTATATTCGTACAAAACGATTCTTTCATCTAAAAATTGATTTAACTGTTCAAGAACTTTCCAGAACCTTCTAGATTTTACGTTAGAAGTCTATTATAGTCTATGAACAGTTTTGGGGTCATTATACCGTGCGACATCTTAGACGAAGGCTGTACCGTAACCATGGCAAAAAGCAAGGAGCCTACAAATTCTATAAAAGACTTGATTATTAAAGGATGGAAGTCCTGAAAAAGTTGTTGGCAAATATCACAGACACTCAAAATACCGTTTACCACCATCGGTCATTTATCAAAAGCTTTAAAAGCTCGGAAACCGTCGAGAACCAACTTAGATATGGCATGTTGCGGAAGATATCCTCTATAGCTTCAGGAAAAATGGCCAGGGAAGTGTCCGAAAATCCCATGGCTATTTGCAAAGAGCTTCAGGAGGACTTGCTAGCAGCAGGGACAAGCGTTAGCCTTCGTGCAATAATCCACGAGCTGCATCAAAACCGTTTAAGGTCTCGAGTTCCACGCAAAACTCGCCCGTTGTCGAAACGAAATAGGGATGCTCGTCTGAAATTCGTCCATGAACACAAGGACAAACTTGAGTCGTTCTGGAAAAACGTGTTGTGGTCAATGAGATTAAATAGAGCTATTTGGACGAAATTCAACGAACCATGTGTGTAGGAAGGACGGAACGGTATTCGCACCAAAAAATACCATTCCCACTGTGTACTTTGATGGTGGTAACGTTATGATTTCAAGATGCCTGTCATCACGTGGAACAGTTAACATTCAGGTCATAAGTAGTGTATAAAGCTGCGAAATGCGTGCTCGTGACCTTTCACCCTCGCGACCTTGCGCGTGACCTTGACCTTCCGGTTTAGGACGGCCAATGCACTTTCGGTGTAGCGGGGGGTTAGGGGGGTGCGAACCGAAAGTGGGCGGGGCCTGGGAAACCGGAAGCAGGCGGGACCCAGCAGTCAAAGGTCAAAGGTCACGAGCACGAATTTCGAGCTTTATACACTACTGTCATAGAAGGGAGAATGGACGCTCACATGCATCAGAACATTTTGAGGAAACATTGCATGCGTCGGTCCGAAAACTCTGGCTACCGCATGAATCCGTGTTCCAGCAGGACAACGACCTAAAACATACAGCGAATACCGCTTAGAAATTGTTCACCGATATCATGTACAACAACTAGAATGGCCAAGCCAGTCTCCGGATTTGAATTCGATATGGAAGATTTGAGGCGATTGAAAGAAAGAAATTTGCAAGGAAGAATGGACTAAAATCCCTTTGGAAACAAGTCAAGGCTCGTTAAAAGAAAATATGGAAAGAGATTAATTGCCGTTGAACTGAACAAAGGCTGCGCCACAAAAATTAAAAGTTACTTTAAAAATAGATGTTGTTTTTTTTTTGTTGTACAAATACTTTTTTCAACCCAAGATATATAAATTGTTATATAATTTTTTTTAAATAGGAATTTATTTGTTTTGTTGTGTGTGTATTGTTTACGCAAAAATACAATACTGTTTCACTATATTTATTTTTGGTTCGCTATATTTTCAAATAAACCATTTCATGGTGCACGAATATTTATTCCCCCCCCCCACTGTATATATTAAACGACTATTATTATCCGCCGCCCTTTGACTAAATTTACTGTGGGAGGTGCAGATATCAGTATATTTGCCAGTTAACTTTTAATTTGCGATGTAGATTACTTTCTTCTTAACTTGAAGTTTTTCTTGAACTAGCTGTTTTCTGGTGGAACTACTCAATTAATAATTTCCTACCCTTTCTACTTTATCCAAAAGTCGTATATGTTGAATTCCAATGATGTTCCGTTTTTTGCTATACTTCTTAATAAAAAACGCACGCAATGATGGAGATAGAAATCAAGCTTCCAAAAATAAAAGGGCCGCAGAGGCGGCACAGCAGACCCGAAATACGAGTAGCAGACCTCGCATGTAGACACAGCGCTGCTCCCAGAGTGCCTACAGTCACACAAACCACCAGCCTCGGTCTCTGTTTCTGCAGTGGACGTTTTATTCGACGTTCAGCTTATAATTTATGCGAAAATTCCAAAGAGCAATGGACTTTTTCCGAGCCAAAGCTGTTACAGTGGCTACTATTTGCCTCCCTCTTATATTTTTATCGCTCTATGTAGGTCTATTATCTTGTTAGACATCTTGAATATGGTGAAAATCGACTCTTAGTAATGTAACGTGTTCGAAATGAGGCAATTACAGAAGGTGAAGGTTTAGTGGGTAAGGGCACGGGACAGAGCAGTGCAGCCTTTGGAACTGTTAAATTAGAGCTGTAATACAATTGGATTATGGATATTTCGTGGAAAAATGCCAGGGACCCGGGATTAAACTCCGCGACCCAGTCCCGTTGAGACTCTGCGACCCGGCAGGATACATTGTATCATTACTATACGTTATAACTTGTAGAAGGTTGCCTGAATGTTCTGCGCTAAATTATTACAGCTGGTAATTTCTAAAATTCTACGGAGTTTAGCGCTACGTTTACCATAGGCTGCACTCAAAGTCTCGTGTGCTGACACTTAGTAAACCGAATTTTGAATGCTCATGTCATACATCAATCATTAATAGCCATTCCTACCCAAGTCAGAACCGTGTGGTGTACCAATGTTGATAAGTGTGTGCTCTACCAACGACCATACTTTTGATCCAGTTTTGAAGAACTATACCAAACTGTTGATGTGGTTTTGCCATTTTGTATCCTTAGAACTTGCCGATTATTATAGTTGATGGACTCTATTGAACTAAGGATGATTAACGAGAACAGGTTAGCGCACTGCCGATTGAGCGGCGCTTGCGCGCAGCGCACATACGACGCGATGACCTCATAAAAACTCTGCACGGTTATCAGGAGCTGTTTCGCAATGTTTCTTCATAATTTTATTTGGGCCTCCAGGTTGTCCTACATGTCCTACAATCATTATAGCTGCACAAAAACATGTATTAATGTATCTACAAACTTTTTTAGTTTTCTGAAGAATAAAATTTTGAAAGAACGTTGGTTAAAAGGCTTGCATAAGAGCAGATGAATTCAACAGGCAAATGCCCGTATGTATCAGAAGCACATTTAGAGCCAAGATTGTCGTCTGTAAAATGCAATAAATCAAGTTAGTCTTATCAAGAGTAATATGGCATTCTAAAGATGGATTCATATGAGGGAAACCCAGAATGTTTTCCATTCATTTTGTCTTTTACCAGTGATCTGCTATCCTCTTTATTTTCAAACCGCTGCAACAAACATTGTATCAGATGCGAGCGATTAAACGCCGAGGTAGAAGAACGTTTTAATAAGCTTGGTGTGAGATACAATAAAGGACTAAAAAACTTTACTTTTCTTCCAGTGAAGCAACATTAAAGCAAATGTCTATATGGAATACGCAGAAGCCATACAATTGCTCGGTAAAATTAAAAAAAAAAAACACCCGCTACAATACGCTGCGCGCGTTACAGCAGTAGGCTATAGCAGTAGGGTCGCGTCCGACTCGCGTTAACTAACTTGCAGAAAAAACTACCCACATAACTGTATTCCATATACCTAAACTGTCTCAGGAATGATGTTGTGGAAACTAGCGAATGTTCAATCCATATTTTTATCAAAGATACTGCAATTTTTACGATTAGGAGAGGCGGATATGTTAACGACGGGTACGCGACGGCACAGCATAGGCTAACATTTTACCGAAACTCTCCGACCGGGTGGCACTACCGTCGTTCACGACACCTTTGCGTTCACGTAAGCTTTCTTGCGAGCGCCACCACTAAAATAAACACTACCTAAGCTAACCTAACCTAGCCTTACCAAACCTACCCTTACCTAACCTAACCTCATTACCTAACTTTCTAACCTTAACTTAACTAACCTAACTTAACCCAACCTACCTTTCTACTCTTCCGAGCCTTATCTAACGTTACCTAACCTTACCTAACGTAACCTAACTTAATCAGCGAAACAGCGAGCAGCGCGGCGCGCCAACTTGAACGCTGCTCACACGCACACGATCTTCGTACACAAACACGCACACAAGGTACCTCGAACGTGCTGCGTTCAAGGTACTGCTGTGTGCCATTGACACAAGTCGCTCTATCGCAAATTATGTTAGGTAAGGTAGAGCTTATGGTAGGTAGTGCTTTTGGTTGTCGTGACTCGGCAAGAAAGCTTATTTGAACGCAAACACAACAATGCACGTAAACAGCGCGGCTAGTTTGGTGCCAGAGCCGCTGGGGCATATGTGTCGGTGTCTCTTAGTGAATGGGCTTTTTGGTTCGTCTACTGCCGCCTATCTAATCTAATCAACGAACTTGTAACTGTACATAGGATGGAGTCCAGTTTGTTGACAACTCATTTCCATCAGAAAGCTTCAAGAAAGTGTTCATTAATTCGGCCTAATGCCTCCGTTCCTTCTAGCGCTGCTGTTGATAGAAGCTTTGCGACTGCAAATGATATCTTGAGGCCAAAACGCTCTAGACTCATTGACGATAATTTTGAACACCTAATGTTCTCAAATTAAACAAGGGCTTATAAACGGCGTACTCCCTAAACTAACCTAACACTATTGTCTATTGAATGCCAGTGAATAGTTAAGTTGATCAACAAATATATACCGACATTGAGGAATTGGCTATTTCATTTGAATTGCGTTTCGATTCTATTATATGGTAAATAATTTACTTCCGTTTCTCTTTTTTTATACAGAAAATCAGAAAAACACTTTTTTGATTTCTTCCATTTGCAATACACTAAAAATTATAGCTTATTTCTATCTTGCTCTTCATGAAAAACCTAGCACTAAAATAAATATTTCCAGATTATGACTAGTAGTAATATATATACCGAAAACTAGATCCAAAACCAGCGCTAGCGCCGCTAGTATTACTCAGGTCTAGGGCTAGCGCCGATAGCTTCTTTCGCTAGCGCGCACAACTCTGAAGATATCCGAAACTTTGTGGCTCACTTTCGCTTCAAATTGGATTTTTTTAGGTTTAAATGTCAATCAAGTCGGACCGCGGCATAATGTGCTTGTCCCTTCGCCATACTTCGCGCGTTCCTAACCACTTCTGGAATTTTGATGTTGCCATCAGGCAATCATGAGAGTTGGTCATTTGATATAATTACATTGATTTTATAATTAAAATTACTTTACATTAAATGAACTCCCAGATTCTAACCTTTCTTGTGACAGGACATCCAGACCAGGGAGGAATCCACACCAGTTGTAGATACCAATAAATCCCTACGCACCAAACTAAACTACAAATACCTAAACCATGCTAGCTCCCACTGCGGAGCCCCAGTGAACCAGTAACTTTTCAAACAGTGCCACACTGTGGAGCCCTGATTAGTTAGGAAACTCCTTAAACAGTGCTACACTGCAGAGAAATGGTAAGTCAGGAAGTTCTTATGCAGTGTTAAACAATTAAACTCATATAACCTTAATAGCCACCTCTCGCTTACCCCACACTCTTGCCAGGTACTCCTTGACACACTCAATCATCCTCACACTTGCCCCTCCATCACACCCAAGCATTCGAGTCAACCATTCCAGGCCCGTTCTCTCGTACACCACACCTTCTTGAGTACCCCACTCTTCCAAGACTACTTGCATCATTATCCCTCGTTCCTGTGAGTATGCTACACACTCCAAGATTATAGTTCTACACTTTCATCTTCACCCAAGTCACACATTTGGCACACACGACCTGCCGTTTCATTCCACCGATAGGTGCGAGCATTCACACTGAGAGCCTGAGACCGTGCTTGAAACAGCAGGTCACCCCCTCTACTTCCGTCATACCAACATTCATAATTAGGACATTCTTTATTTCTATACCATACTAGAGTTGATTTTTCTGCCATACCTCTTCTCCACTTATCAAGTCCGTATGTCTGCACTCGCCTATCATTTTCTTTTTTCCACTTCAGCACATTCAAATCCAGACCTTCCCCTACTTCCACAAGCACTCGCTATTCATCTCTAGCCAGTCCAGGTACCTGGTGTGCCCACCTAACGTGCAGGCCACACACATCAACTTTACGTCTAAACACTCTTTCCCATTTGCTCTTTCGGACATTCCACAGGTGCACCTTCCTAGCCCACCTTCCACTATCCATACGCTCCAGTCGTACTTTATAGTTCAGTGTACCTTTCATCATGCGTTCCTTAAATGTGCTCCATCCCATATCGCCCCTGAGTGCCTCTGTTGCTGTCCAACTCGGTGCACTAAGAGCTGCCCTAGCAACATTTGTTTGTATCACTTTTAGCTTGCTGATTTCATTCTCATTCCATGGCACAACATCCATACCCTACATCACGCTTGGTACAGCCACCACTTTCCATATTTCTCTCAGAATTTCATACTTGCAAGCCCTTATGCGAGCCGCACTACACAGTCGCCCCAACCATGCATTTGCCTGGCTTACTTTCTCATGTTTAGTTCTGTCACACCCACGCTCATCCACATATCCCTAGATATTTGTAGTCTGTTGTTCGCGGCAGTTCGCCCCGCATCCCTACCAAGTAAGTTTTCTCTTTACCTGGTTACTTGACGGTGACTTAAGTGAAGAAGAACGTGGATCATCTCGACTCTTGTGTTGTGTTGTTGAAACCTGCTGGCGTAATTTACTAGAATTTTCTTGCCAGAAATCTTACATCTTTAGTTAGTGTTTTGAAAATGTCTGCTGCCGAAGAACAAGATAAAAAATTAGAAGAACCTACTGAAGAAGACGGAAAAGAAGCCTCTAGTGAATCTACAGCTGATGCAAAAGAGGTGAGTTTACCTTCTTCTTTGGCAAAGTTGTAGGAAGGTAAATGACAGTTATCATTTGTTCTTCCTTGAAGTCTGGTAGAAGTCTCTGATTAGTGGACCCCTACATATGATTCATCCGCTGTGTCCTTCTCAGGTACCCGAGTAGACATCTGTAGATAGAGGGCTTCTCTTCTGCTGCCTCGCCACCCGCTAGAATGGATGTAGAGGTAGGATTTAGGAGTCC
>LQNS02276622.1:3789579-3801146 GCA_001587735.2 Parhyale hawaiensis
CTGCAGATACCGGTGATTCCAGCTGTTTCTTTTCATCATAGAGCTTCAAAGCACGAGAAACAACGCTCTTGGATCGGTTTACCTCTCTTGATATGGCCGAAAGAGCCATTCCTGAGGACCTGGGCTTAACAATTTCTTCCCGCAGCTCAGTAGTAACTTTCACGTGAGGTGCAATGTTTCTAGAACGGTGTAATCGTAAGAGTGGCAGTTCTAGAATCATGTACATGGAATTGGAATTTGCCAGATGACCGGGGTAAATGTGAGAATGTTTTCGAGACGATCGTTCTCTTATTTTGCACTCTTCAATTTTTGTTATTGTTTGTTAGATTGCTCTAATTTATTAAATATAGTTATGTTTGTCCCAATATTTTGTAGAAATATGTTAAATACATTCCTTAAGGCCCCATCAAAAGATACATTAACCTACTCTACATGGTTAAACTTTATTTTCAAATAATGAAAATCGTTCTCATATTTTGCCCCCTAGTGTATGTAGTATCTACCGTATACACGGGGTTCCCTGAGTTTGTTGTTATCATGAGAAACTGTCTTAACCCTTTCCTTCACGTATTTAATGTATGGAACGAAAAATATATTTTCCTTTCTGGCCATTTAGCACTTAGCTACTGGTTTTGATTACAAATGGATGGCGAGCTGTGAGTGAACGTGTTTGTACTCATTTGACTCAGCATCTTCATACTCGCAAGATGTAGAAATCTAAACACCAGTAGCTTCAGTAATTCGTTTTAACTTGAAATGTACTTTAATAAGATGTAGAAATCTAAACACCTGTAGCTTCAGTAATTCGTATTAACTTGAAATGTACTTAAATAAGATGTAGAAATCTAAACACCAGTAGCTTCAGTAATTCGTATTAACTTGAAATGTGCTTTAATCTTGTTTATAACTTTATATTCCATTTTTAAATGATGGCTGTTGCATAGTTACCCATGTTATAATTACTACATATGAAGCTTCGGCTTCGGCAGAATTCTGGCTTCGGTAGCCTACATCGCTAATACTGATGGGATAAAATAAACTGAGTCTCTATGCTTGGATCACGCAGTATGGCGGGTATGTTGTGGTAAAAGGTAAAACTAAAAATAGTAAATATTAATACAATGAAAGTCACAAATTAAAAAGTGATTACTATCCCCTCTCCCCAGTTTTTTCTTGTATGATCTTTTTTTTTTTACTGTTTGGTATGAAAAGACATGCGGTTAACTAGGTAGTTACAGGCGAAACAGTTAATAGTTTTCTATTCATTATGTGAGCATCTGTGTTCAGGGTTGGCTGGTTTAAACCAAATAAAAAAACCATGGTTTAAACCAACAAAAAATAAATCTTTTATTTAACTTTTTTGGTTTTTATTCAATTTTGTTGGTTTTAATTCATAAACATTGCAAAATAAACAGGTTTACTTCTAGAAAGTATAAAATTTTGGTCACACAACTGAAAGGATGAGTTAATGTTTTTCTTTTCAGGAATCCGTTTTGAGTGTTAGGACAGTCGGGGCCAAATATTACTTTTGTTTAATAAAAACGTATAACTTATTTAATTTTGTGTTATTTCATTTCAGAGATGCATGCCTAATTATATTCTAGTAAGCTAGAAGCTACGGAATATTAGACGTAGTTGTTATATAGTTGCTATTGGATAGCTAGTGAGCTCATGAGAAGCAAGTAGGCATATAGGTAGCTATTTCCTTTCACTTTCTTCAGTTCATTTCTCTGCTCTTAATTAGCTAGTAGGTAGCCATTTCTATCAAAATGCTTTTGTATATTGGAGTGTTTCTACGTTTTTCAGAGGATTTTATAGCTGTTTCACTTTCTTTAGTTCATCACTCGGATATCAATTAGCTAGAAGCTTGCTATTTCTGTCAAGTTGTATTTGTAATTTGAAGTGTTGTAGTTGTATATTGGAGTGTTTCTACGTTTTTCAGAGGATTTTATAGCTGTTTCACTTTCTTTAGTTCATTACTCAGATATCAATTAGCTTGAAGCTTGCTATTTCTGTCAAGTTGTATTTGTAATTTGAAGTGTTTCAAAGAATTTTATACTGCAGTTCTAAATCATAGCATATCTGCAGTTTGCATATTAGATATAGCCATAGCAAATACAGGTATGTACTCTGCTAACTGCTTGTTCGTAACCCCTCCATCTTTTAATTTTAAAATCATTCTTCTACAATAGCAAGTTGATACAAAGGGACTAAAATTGTTGATGATTAGCTAGCTAAATGTGTCTACACAGCAGAAACTCCTTTAAATGTTGGATAAAATTTCTAAAACACTGGAAAAATGAACAAAATACTCAAAAAAATAAACCCCCCAATTTTTTTTTTTCAACAAAAAAAACATGGCTATTTGTTTAACAAAAAAAAAAAAAACATGGTTTTTGCCAACCCTGTCGGCATTGTCTTGCTACAGAGAAAAGTGCACGTCCTCACTGGACCGGGGTGCGAGCGGTGGACGAGCCCCATTGCTCGCGAATCGTGGCTTGCCGATTGGAAGCCACGCGAGGTCCTCGCCACCTGCGGTGACCCTGCGGGCATGGAACAGTGGAGACAGGACGGTCCCCAGTACATACAGTGATTACTGCATGCGACAGCCCCTACTCCTTCCATAACACGACAGGAAGAGGCTCGAACAGGAAACATCGCAAATTAATACAATATTACAATGGAATATGAGAGGCCACAGGACCAACAAAGGTAACCTCAGCCGTTTGATGGAACTGCACCAACCTATAAGCATATGCTTACAAGAGACCATGCTTGATTATACCAAGCCTCCTTTACCTGGGAACTATACTGCTGAATATCTTTCCCCTACCCAGGATCGCTTCCCTGGAACGGCGTATTGCCTCGCACGTGCGCAGGCACAGTCTACCGTGCACCAAGCCCGGAAAGCCTCTTGGAAAGAATATACAACTACGCTAAACGTTAATACTCCAATAAGCAAGGTCTGGTAACGTATTAAGATGACCGGTAAACCGCGCCACTGCCATCCTTGTATAAAGGAAAATGGTGTGGTGATGGTGGAACCTGACCAAGTCGCCTACCGTTTGGCTTGACATTATAGTGAGGTCAGCAGTGGCGCGACTTACCCGCGAGCTTTTCAAACGAGAAAGAGCAGATCCGAACAAGACCCCTTGAACTTTGCTACTCTGCGCGAAGACGACGAGGTGCCATACAACGATCTGATCACTGCATTACAAGTCTATTATGCCCTCACATAATGGAAAAATACAAGTCCTGGCCCTGATGGTATGCCCTAGAAGATGCTGAAGCGCATGCACCATTCAACGGTTCGAGCACTCCTGACGATATACAACAAAATTTGGACAACGCACGACTATCCTGAACATTGGCGCCTCGCCTCTGTACTAGGTTTCATAAAACGAGATAGATCTCCCACGGAACAAAGTAGCTACCGTGCTATTACGTTGACTAGCTGCCCCGGAAAAATTATGGAGAAAATCGTGAACACCTGCCTGATGAAATACAGTATCTAGAAGCCACCGAGCTCCGCTGCAACATGCAGCACGGTATTCGACGGTCCCGTAGCACCACCGTCAAATAGTGACGGTCGCCGAATGGACGTCGTACGCACGCTCCAGTTTAGACTAAGGCTATGCCGTATATCAGTTCGCGAGGACTAAGTCCTAAAACAATTGAACGCTGTACACAATGCAGCATTAAGGCTATCCACCGGAGCCTTCCGTACATCACCCATACCAAGTCTTCTCGCTGAGAGCAGCAAACTCAGCCTGCAGCAGTGCAGGACGCAACTTACCTATGTGCCTAACCCGCTTAGAACAAGTCCCACGTTCCCCTGCAAGGAACAGTGTGTGTCAAGACCGGGCCGAGGAATCAGACTTTCTGTACACACTTCCCTCCTCCAAAGACTATGAAGCTCTCTCCTTCATAGCCTAGCGGAATTCGAGCCCTTTAAGGTGGCCCCGGTCCTGTTCAGACACAAACCAACCTGGCTCATACCTGTTTCAACTTTTTGCCCCGGCACGAAATATCCAAAAAAGGAAGACTCCCATCCCATATCACTAAAAATTCTTCATGGATTACGTGAGAGACCAACAGTGACTACCCACATCTATACTGATGGCTCTAAAACGAGAGACCGAGTTGGATACGCAGCCGCTGCAACTGATGAAACTAAAGCTTGCCGGAGATCTGTATTTTCACTGCCAAGCTGTTCGGCGTGTGCGGTGCTCTGCTCCTCATTAGAGACCACGATGAGAACAACTTTACCATACGACGGCATCCACTCCGTCATCAACCAAATAGTAAGTAGCTACGACAGAAAAACTGCAAGAGGATGGAAAGAACGTGTGTATCTGTTGGGTGCCTGGTCATGTTGACATCGCGGGCAATGAGCTCGCTGACGAGTCGAGGCATGTGGCCTTGTGTGCTGACTCTTATTGGGCGCACGAGACTTACTCAAGACTATCTGCGGATGAGGCGTCCGCAACCCTACTCTGACGACTGCGTCGTACCTGTCACTGTCTTGCATTTAATGGCCGGGTATCCCACTTTCTCCGACGAGCGGAGGGACTTCTATCCGGACCTGCATGGTCGAGATGCCGACTCCATCCTCTGAGGAATGCTTTCTGAGAGACCTCGCGGTCAATTTAATAGAAATGTCCTTAAGACTTATCTTACCAGATGCGACCTCTATCCAGGGTTGGTGATTTTTTTAAATATTTTTTTAAATCAAAAATCAATCATTGTTTTGATTTGATTTTTTGTTTTTTCCTGTTTTCTTAATGTGAAATGATACAATAATTCTTCAAAGTTCATCTACAGTGTGCTAAAGATAATACTCGTAAAACAAGTGCTATCCTGCTTTCCTTGTTATTAAAATTTTCTACACAGTGAAAAAACACAAACTTGGACAGTTGTAAAAAATCAAGTAGGTTTGCCTACTACAAAATCTAGTGTAGTAAATGGTGGAGTAATAATTTGCTATCTGCCATACAATTCCTGAGAAAATAATGGTAAAATAGCTTTAAACATGGAGATGATAGGTTGTCGTGTTGATGTTGCTGCTGTTGATGACATTTTGGAAGATCCAATGAAGTTATTTTGTTCCGAAATATGGCTTCTTAAATTTACGTTAAAAGGCTTGATTGACGACTCATTGTTAGTTGTTCATCTTTTGTATTTTTGGAATTCACAGAGATAGTTGTAGACACACAAGATGACTCAGTTACAATTCAATTACAGGGTCCTGAATCGTCATGGCAAATGAGGCCATGACGTCACTAACGCACTCTACTAGGTGTATAAAAATAGAGGCTAGCGGAACAACCTACAGAGCGACTGCCTGTCGGCCCTCCAACCTCAAAACTAGTTCCCTCATTCACACGGCTAAACCCTCGACAGGTCGGGTTCAACCCCCTCAACCCGCATCGTCCAATGCAAACCTTTCTATCCTCGAAACGTCCCCTTCTACCTATGCTTATTCGTCACTGCTCTGATGACGTCATTAAGAATTTCTTCACAACACTCCCAACGAGGGAGTAGAAAACCCTCATTGGTGGCTTCCCTTGTTGAGGAGGCTCCTCCTTTAGCTGTCCCTTGATCCTAACCAAGAAAAGAAGTAGAACTGCAGACTCCATACGACAATATCAGTTACCAGCTGCTTTTCACGCATCATTTGACTCGCGAACGGCGAAACTCAAGCTTGGTTCGCGTTTTCGTTTTTTGTTCAAAGCCCATTAATTTCCTACCACAGGTTGTCACAGCCATAGACCTGCACGACCCTTTTTTGAAACTGATACCCTCGCAGAGGTTCTCTCCTTCGGTCAAGTCTTTAATTATTGTCACTGTTCCCCCTGGTCGTATGCCTTGTGCGCACTTATTTGAGATAGAAATGTTTTAGTACAAAAAAACATGCCAATTATTTTGTTTATACCATGTAAATTATTAAATGACCTATCACTAGGTATATATGTATCACGATATTAACTTCCAATGTTTTCCTAATAATATACCGATACTGATTGCAACTTTCTGACGACTTCTACAATAAACATGATTACTATTAGGAGGGTCGTAATTATCAGGATTTCCGGCAGGAATTCTTATGATTACGACAAGGTAACTCAGTAAAATATACATGCAGGTATGTGAATGATTTTTTCAGTTGTCTAACCAAATTTTCCATGAGCGGTGAGGTGAACAAGTTCAAGTTGCTTGATTAGGTGAAAATGCAAAGTAAAAGTAAACCTAATTTAACAAGAGATTCATAGCATCTCACAGTACAGCTCTGAAGACAACACTGAAAGGTAATGACTAATGACTCATAAATATTTTTGCAACAACAGCAGCAGCAGCATTAAATTATTTAAATACCATTAAAATTCAAGCCTGCACTTTCTCATATTTTAATTAAGTAGCCATGTAGAGGTATAGGTTGATGTAGACTATTCTATTAAGAGGAACCTTAGGTAAGTTGAAAAAATTTGTGTGTGTATCATAAATGCTTAAAACAACTGTTCATTTGATAATGTAAAAATATTCCATTTCATGAAAAAATCAAATAAAAAAATGAGAAAAATCATGTTTTTTTATACAAAATCAATTGGTTTATTCAGTTGATTAATCAATTTGATTTAATCAATACCACTCCAGACAAATGCTCATAAGAGTTAATCATTTGACAGTGTAAATACAGTATATTCCATTTTGACTTTTTTGAGGAACAATGAAATATATACAGTACATAAAAAATCATAATATTTATAAAGAAATCAATTGATTTAATCAATACTAACCCTGCTGCAATGGGAGTTATCGGTACTTAGATAGTGGCTCATTAGATGATAGATTAGATTTTATCTAAGCATTGAATTATTTAAATGCCATAAAAATTATAATTTAAGCATGTACTTTCTCTTGTTTTAATTATGTACCTTTCGAAAACTCTGTATCATTGTTGCACCTTCCTATGTTAAGCTGCCCAAGTTTCACAAGATCTTCATGAATTAAATTCAGTCAACTTCAAGCCTCCCACCTGATGAGCTGAGGCTACAGCGAAACGCGTCGTGGGTAACAAAATTTCATCTGCTTCTCATGGATTTCTTCAATATATCTATGCCATTTAGAGAAAATAAATTGATATCGGTAGCTAGCTATGTAGAGGTATAAGTGTTGATTCTTTCAAGGGGAACCATTGATATGTTGAAAGACAGAACTGGTGTTGTGTTGCATAAATACTGATTAAGAGTAAATCATTTGACATTGCAAAAATATTCCATGTCATGAAAAAATCAAATACCTTGCTACACAATAAAATCATGATTTTTTTATAAAAAAAATCAATTGATTTAATCAGTTGAATAAATAAATTTGATTAAATCAATGGTAACCCTGCTGCAATACTAGTTACTTAGATAGTGGCTCATTAGTTGATAGATTAAATTAAATCATAGCATTAACATATTTAAATATCATACGCTTCCTCCCATTTTAAATATGTAGGTAGCTATATAGAGGTATATATTGGTTGTTGGAACTCTATTTAGGGGAACCATAGGTATCTTGAAAGATGAAATTGGTCTTGTTGCATAAATGCTTATAAGGGTTGATTATTCGATAGTGTAAAAATATTCTATTTCTTAAAAAAATTAAATTAATAAAAAAATCATGATTTTTATAAAAAATATCAATTGATTTAATCAACGCCAACCCTGCCTCTATCACAAACTGTGATGAACCCATAACGATAAATGCTATCGTCTACTACGGCCCTGCCCGTTTCTTGTGAATTACATGTACTACAGTGGAACCCCGTTTTCCCGGACAGCACGGGGGGAGCCTCTTCCGGGAAAACGAAAAAATCTCAATTCCCGGAAAACCCCCTTTTAACCGGACGTCTGTCCGGTAAATAGAAACGATTTCCGGAAATTTCAATGCCAGAAAAATAGTGGTTTGCCGCGCATTGGTGAACCGAATTGAAGCTTTTTCCGGAATTGTCAGTCCACACAGCATTTTACATGTAAATCTATGCCTGAAGTACCAAAAACTTGAGGCAGTATTAGTGCTATCGCGACTTACGGTATTTTGCGAGTGATTGCATCCACGTTATCACACAATTTTTCTTAATAACCTTTTCTGTAAGGGCATAAGCTACAAAATCTTTGAAGACAGTTACTTCATGTTAGTTCCGTCCTGCACAAGAAAACTTCTTTCTGCTGCTACGCTAGTATTAGTGCTATCCCCACTTGCGCGATTTTGCGAGTGGTCGCACTCGCGTGATCGCACTATTTTCCTGAATACTGTAATTTTTTCTATAATTGCGTAAGCCACAAAATCTTTGTGGGGCAGTTACTTCATGTTAGTGCCGTCCTGCACAAGAAAGCTTGTTTCTGCTGCTACGCTAGTATTAGTGCTATCGACACTTGCACGATTTTGCGAGTGGTCGCACCCGCGCGATCGCACTATTTTCCTCAATAACTTTTCCTGCAATTGCGTAAGCCACAAAATCTTTATGGGGCAGTTACTGCATGTTAGTGCCGTCCTGCACAAGAAAGCTTGTTTCTGCTGCTACGCTAGTATTAGTGCTATCGCCACTTGCGCGATTTTGCGAGTGGTCGCACTATTTTCCTCAATGATTTTTCTGTAATTGCGTAAGCCACAAAATCTTTATGGGGCAGTTACCTCATGTTAATGCCGTCCTGCACAAGAAAGCTTGTTTCTGCTGCTACGCTAGTATTAGTGCTATCGCCACTTGTGCGATTTTGTGAGTGGTCGCACCCGCGTGATCGCAGTATTTTCCTCATAACTTTTTCTATAATTGCGTAAGCCACAAAATCTTTAGGGGGCAGTTACCTCATGTTAGAGCCGTTCTACACAAGAAAGCTTGTTTCTGCTGCTACGATAGTATTAAGTGCTATCGCCACTTGCGCGATTTTGCGAGTGGTCGCACCCGCGTGATCGCACAATTTTCCTTAATAACTTTTTCTGTAATTGCGTAGGCCACAAAATCTTTATGGGGGCAGTTACCTCATATTACTGCCGTCCTGCCCGAGAAAGCTTGTTTCTGCTGTTACGATGGTTAGTGTTATTGCGACTTCAGGAATTCATCACGTTCACATTAAAAATCCAAAACTAAACCCATAAATTTGAATTTAAATCACTAAATTAGCACTTCTTAAACGAACACCACAATGTACAGACGACAACTGAACGGAAATGACGATGGTTGCCTTCCATTTCCCAGAAGAGACGCTGTGCAATAGGCGAATTTCAGTATCTGTGCAGCGTCACTTAGTTAGTTAGTTATAAACTTTGTTTAACCTCCATAGCCGCAACTCAGGCGTTCCAACAGAGATGAGTGTGTAGTATTTAAATACCACATAATTTGTCGCGTGGCCTACGTGCGCTACTACGGGCTGGAAAATAGGCGCAAAGCATAGTAGAAGACACTCGAGTGGTTTCAGTTTCCCGGAACGTTCCGGGAAAACCCCGGAGAAGTAAAAATAGTCCGGGAAAACGAGAAGTCCGGGAAAACGAGAAGTCCGGGAAAACGGGGTTCCACTGTACTTTAAGCTATGTGTGTAGTGTAGGCTACATCACTAGCTATGGCATTGTCCAACAGTTCTTATAGCCTAGCTACAACAGCAGATGAAAGTGGTGAGCACAACACAGTTTGGCTAGATGGACTCTGTCTGCCCTTGGTATTATTGCTTCTGATGCGTCTATAAAAGTAGGGTCGGGGAGTCGGATGGTTCAAGGTCTGACTCAAGACTCCTGGACCTACTGAATTTCCGACTCCGACTCCTGGTCCTCAAGATTTTCTGACTCTCGACTAGTTGGTCCCACAAGTAGATATTTGATGCAAAGATTAAACATTTCCAAATAACTTTTGCTAGTAGAGTAACATGTCTAGTACCCATCCACCATGCTAGTACCCGTCCACTCTGCATTAAAAACTTCCTGTGTGAAAACTAGTGCTGCTAGAAAGCCGTACATATGCTTAAACTGTAGGCTAAGAAGTACCCTACAGTTCAAGTCTATGTGTGGCTCTCTAGTACTGCTAGTTTTCACACAGGAAGTTTTTAAAGCCAAGTGGATGGCTACCAGCATGATGGACGGGTACTAGACATGTTACCCTATAAACATATCAAGTTAAAGATACTAGGTGTATTGTACATATAGTTACAATGATATTTTGCATCACTTGGGACAGTAAAAAAGTTTGGGTAAAACTTTTGAATTTGGTATGGAAATTTGAGAGGTGACCATGGAGGGGCAGGGGGCAGGCAAAATTACTAATTTTGAACCAATTGTCTAAAATTTGCACTGTATAGTACTATGAGCTTTTTAACATAGAAACACATTTTGCTTATACAAATTTCTTGATTTTGCCATTAGTTTTTGAGATAATGAGAAATATATATATGTGTATTTTTCTTTCAAAAGAAAAGAACTCAATGAGTTTTCATGCTACAATAAAAACAATGACAGTTTGGAATCCTTGAAACATTCTTAACAAAACTACAGAGCTGGACTCTCCATTTTCTATTCCGTCCGATCACTAAATAAAATATATGGAAAAATCAGTTTTGAGCTGCGTTAAAAAAAATTAGGAGGGCAAAATTGGAAAATCCCACTCTATAGTTTGTTACGAAGGTTTCAAGGATTCCAAAACTGTCATTGTTTTTATTCTAGCATGAAAACTCATTAAGTTCCATTCCTTTGAATCTTAGAAAAAACGTATACAGTGGAACCCCATTTTCCCGGACCATTTTTACTTTTCCGGGGTTTTCCCAGAACGTTCCGGGAAACTGAAACCAAGCCGGAATACCGGAAAACTTGGGTATTTCCTGGTAAAAGTTCCTGACTTTCAAAAGATTTCCCGGAAGTGATGCTGCGCAGATAGCTACTGAAAATGGCCTACTGCGCAGCGTCTCTTCTGGGAAACTTAAGGCAACCTCTGCTATTTCCCTTCAGTAGTTGTCTGCACATCGTAGTGTTCGTTTAAGAAGTGCTATTTTAGTGATTTCAATTAAAATTTATAGGTTTAATTTTGGGTTATTCAGTGAATGTCATGAATAATTTTGAGTGCTATACTTAATTAAAGAAGGCTAAGAAAAGTCACTTATTTTTTATTTTTAACAAAAATATCGCTTGATGAACTCGTAAGTTAACTCTAGCCTCTAGACCAGCTTTGCAGTCACTCAAGTACGAATGCAGAGTACCATTATGAACAGTACTATAAATTTATGTTAATACGGTACGTAATGCACAATGTTAAGTAGATACAGTATGGTACTGTACTACAATGTTATTATGCACATAATGTAAACTACTCAATGTACAGTATGTAAGCATTTAGTTACTGTACTTTGCCTCATAACCTTCATTAGTACCTTGCACTGTAGCGTCGACCGGGGTGATTCAACGCATTTTCTGCATACTTTAAAATTACTAAAAAACGGCTGGGGCTAGGAAGTTGAAACTTTTCACACTTATATATGATGTGTCAAGGTACGTTCATGTCAATTTGTGGAGAGGTACGTTTTTTTGTATTGAAGTTATTA
>LQNS02276622.1:3858143-3872189 GCA_001587735.2 Parhyale hawaiensis
TAAGTGGAATTCCGGAGTCGGAGTCGGGCTAAAAATTCCGACTCCGACTCCGACTCCTAGAGCAAGTGAGAATCCGACTCCGCCTCAAATCCTCCGACTCCGGCCGACTCCGGCTCCGACTCCGCAACCCTGCAATCAAGGTGGTATAACCACCCAAGAATAAAAATCGAAAGGCAATCTACCTCTGCGGCAGTTATCTTGGTTATAGAAACCCTTCCTCACAGAGGGTAGATTACAGAGTGCTCAGGCATCAGACCAACAAAACTTAGAGCTTATTACCTAGCACCTCCATGCAGTAGAGCCCCAAAAAACCCTCCCTGCACCGCTACCGCTCTACTGTGCGGATATTGGTGCTACCAACAGAGGTACTCTGCCGGAGCAAGCCACTGCAAATAGATTGAATGTTCCTACATTCCAATGAACAAATAGAGCTTGTAGTTTCTCCTTCTTCGGAGTGGTCCAGGAACCAGGCTCCTGGAAGGGAGAATGGTTCTGGACCCTTGTCAGCTCAGTTATGGAAGCAGGTTTATGCCTTTACTAAGGCTGAGGTTTCCCTTTACCTTATCCTTGTCAAGTTCTGTGGATAGAGGATCCTAGGTCACAGAGAGCAAGGAAGATAGGACGAGATTATCCTTATGGAGATAATAGGTTCTTCTTATATGAGAACATGACGGTGGGCCGCCTGAGGAGGGTTTGCTCTTGGGTCTTGCTCTTAGGGAGTGATCAGGACCAGCTGATAGGGTCTGGTTCAGAGATACAGTGCTGCCCCTGGGCTCCACTCTTCTTGAGGAGGTAGGTAAGAATAACTTTAGAGAGGCACACAGTGGTTATTTGATGGAGGGAGAATCCTGATAATAGCTGACCAATTGAAGGTCTTCCATCTGGGAAGACAGGGCGCCTGACAAGGGAGGATAGGCAGAACCTTACTATGGGCTTTGGGATGTCAAAACATAGTCTTGCAGTTTCAATAATCCTAGTTCACCCAAGGTTTTTAAGATCTTTTTTGGGGTGAAAACAAAGTGCTCCGTACGTCCTTTGCTCCCAAAGCCCGGAAAGACACATGATCTGCGGAGAGCTCTCTTAAGTCCAAGGACTTCAGATATAGTAGATTACTAACTAACCCAACTGGACCTAGCAATGAGCTTTGTCCCCTTTCCTAAGCTCTGCAGGAGATAGAGGATGGAATTTTAGAATTTCCCATTCGGAATTTGGTAGGCGCTCTCTGGCCTTCTCACTGGGAAAGAATCCCTGTGCAAGCAATTTTTTCCTCAAAAAAAGGGCAGGGAGCTATAAAGTTCAACTTTTCTAACTTTCAGAAGCCTCTCTAGAACCATAGCCAGCGCAAGGCCGCGCAAGATTCCAGAAGCTCAGGTACTCCAGAGACCTCAGGGAAAAGTTCTTATGATACTTCAAAAGATAGGCCTAGTCTATCTAGGGCCTACCCTAAGTTAATAGGGAATATTGGCTCAGACCTAGTTGGCTGGGCAGAGCTATGTCCACCCAAAAGGCAGAAGATGTTGAGCTAATATCAGCATAAGATCATGAAGGGGAACTACTACTACGTGTCCTATAGGTACGGTAGTAGTACAGCTCTAACCTCCAGGAGACTGCGTTAGAAAATGCCGTTTGTTCCCAGTGGGGTTTTTCTCCATAGAGAAACCCTAGTTCTCCCCTAAGTGTTGTTTTTCCAAGGAAAGTAAGCTAGTGTAAGATACACTAGGTCGAGCAGGAGGTTTATCCCCTAGCTAGAAGGTAACAGGGAAACCAGAGTTTCCCAGATTGAGCCTGCTTGAACTCCGTCTTACAGACCTGAGCATTCGACCACTTCAGGACGGGCCAGGCTAGGCTGCAACACAGGTTGTGTCTGCCCATGTTGACGAGTTCCCCTTTAGTGTAGGAAAAGGTCTGTAGTCAAAGTGAAGCAGATTAAGGCTGGGTCCCCTTGGGCTCTGGTCAGAGCCAATTTGTGTAGACGAGGACCTCTCTCCAGCACGGGATGCGACCCTCTATGAGCAGGTTAATTCTGCTCCTCCTGAGACAGAGCAACTATAACCTTGAAGCCAGAGTCGCCTAGTGGACGTCTACCCAGTCAGTTTCGAGCTGGGTAGTAGCTGAAAGCTGCAGTATAGATGGCTATATACATAGGTACTAAAACAAAATTGTAACAGGCTTAGATAGTCTGTCACCAGGAGGAGACTAGACTCAAAAGCCTGAAGTGGTAGATAGGTACCTCTGTTCAGGGAAGTTAGAGAAAATCAAGATAAAGATCCCTTTGATCCAAGACCAGAGCCTCAGATAGGCTCAGGTCTTCAGGGCCGAAGGTAGGTCAAATGGCGTACTCTCCCATCCACTCGCAAGGTCATCTTTGAAGGTTTCTCTTGACCTTGTCTGAACTGGAGAAGCCTGATTAACCATAGAGCAGTTGAAGTCACTAGGTATGGAACCTCCCTGAGGGTCCTGTCAAGGTTTGCTCTTCTACGACTGTAGAAAGCACCGGAGTTTTAATTAAGCGTCCTGAACTACCACAAGGGAATGGTCCTTCCCATAACTAGCCTCTAACGGACATCAGGGGCTAGTGTTCCCAAGCCTAAGAAGTGACTTCCTCCTCAGTCATCTCAGTGGAAATGGTACTTATGGAAGTTCCTGTAATAGAAGTGTGAGCTTTCTGGAATTAGGAAGTGTTATTACTTGACTTGATCTGCCCCACCAAGCAAACAGTTCAGGTGGCTGGTTAGTCTGGATAGTGGCTTTAAGCCTCCATGGGTTCCTCCTTTATTAACCTAGGATCCAAGATCCTCAGAGGAGAAATCTGAGCCTAACTGCAGAGACATAGCTGGGGAAGACTACCCCAGAGTAATTCTGGTTTACAACAGGTTGTCATCCTGGAAAGAGACCGGTTTACGAGGTAAGGAAGGTGGAACAATGGTTCTCAGCTCAAGCTGAAAAGCCAGCAGTCGCAGAAATTGACCACTGCTACAGATGGGAAGGTTTTGGAATGATCCGGAAAGGACTCTAAAGCCTTCCGTGTCTAGAAGGAGCCAGGCAAAAAGCAGTAGCTACCGATAGTCCTAAGGGTCCAGGAAGGTCTAAAATACAAGCAATCTTACTCCCTGGCTAATATCTCCACAACCTTCTGGCAAGAGTTGAAAGCAGCAAGAATCCGGGTTAGAACAGTATTGACCTAACAGGGTTTTGCTCCATAGATTTGTTCCTGGACAATCCAGAAAAGGCAGTCATTTATAGTCTATCTTTTGATAGAGGGTCAGGGGTACAGCAACTCACTGGAGATGGTTGCCAGGTACCCCCAGTGTTGGAGGTGACTTACAGTCACTATCCTGCCAATGTTGAAACTGCTGGTTTTTCTGAAGGAAAAATCAACAAAAAAGAAAGAGAGTAAATTAGTTCACATCAGGATCCTTTGCACCAGCAACTCAGGAGGGCCGTGAAACCGTTCCTGCTTCCCTGCTCCGCCGTGGGCATGCCAGGTGCTGCCGACAGAGGTGTTCTGTCGTGCGAGCTGATACTGAGAATGGATAGTGTTGCAACAAACTTTTCTCAGTGGCGAGTGAAGACAGAACACCTCTGGAGGATCAAACAAACCCAAAGCCGCTTCAGTTTCATGGCCTGGGTGAGATTGATGTATTAGTGCGCTCATCGTGCCAAAAGGAGTGCTGCTGCTGGGCTCCTCAGGTACCAGGTGGGCGGGGCTTAAAAAAAAAAGATGGAACACCGAAAGCTGTCTACGATGAGGGTTACACCTCGAAACAGACGGCCCCAGAATTGGGCGCTGTCGCGGGTCTGGTGCTACCGACAGAGGTGTTCTGTCTCCCCTCGCCAGTGAGAAAAATTAGTTGCAACGCTCTATCCATTTTTGAAGGCGCCGAGAAACTGTCTTGACGTGAGACGTTCATAGATGTGTCATTCATTTCCCTACTTATCGCAACTGAGGACTTGAAACGATCCTTCAATGAGGTACGCTGGATGACTGTGTCTTCTCTAACTGACGTTTTACGGGGCCTTCCGGCTTTTTTAGGGGCACCAATGCAGCCGGTTTCATCGTATGGCTATACTATTCTCCCCACAACACTTTTCAATCGGTTTACCTTCTCAGAAATTTCTCTAATAGTGAAATTATTTTTGATGATATCTTGTTGCAGGATATAATAAACTTTCTGAGCAATGTTTACAAATGGCATTGTCAAACTTTGTCTTTGATGGAAATACGGACTGAATAAGAAATTAACTAAATTTTTCTTTTTTGTCCCTTAGTTTTGGATATTATACATTTAAGGAGAAAAGCTTTTTGTTCATAACTTTTTCATTATCCTTCATAGGTACATGTCACAAATTTTAACAAAATAATCAACATCTAACAGGCTAATAGTGTGCAAAGGAAGAAATACATGGCATTGTTATAAAGAAGTTATGCCGTTTTGAAAATTTGTCCCTTAGTTTTGGACGGTACTGTATTTTTACTGCTGGATGACTGCAAAAAATTATTTGAAAGAACCTGCTGGTAATGTGTTGAGTTTTTGTTGTAGGCTATTTACTATTACAGTTTCTGCACTGTTTCTGATGGTGTCTTATTTTACAGGATGCTAGTGAACGAGGTGCGGTCAACATTTTACAAGTACTTCGAAAAGAAGCATACTCACACCTACGTCCACAGTTCTCCCACCATTCCTCATGATGACCCAACACTTTTGTTTGCCAATGCTGGTATGAACCAGTTCAAGCCTATTTTCTTGGGCACTGTTGATCCTAGCAGTGATTTGGCAAGGCTCACTCGTGCTGTCAATTCACAGAAATGCATTAGAGCGGGTGGGAAGCATAATGATTTGGATGATGTTGGCAAGGATCTGTACCACCACACATTTTTTGAGATGCTTGGCAATTGGTCCTTTGGTGACTATTTCAAGGCTGAGATATGTGCTTGGTCTTGGGACTTGCTAACAAATGTCTACAAGTTGCCAAAAGATCGTCTGTATGTGACTTACTTTGGAGGAGAGCCTTCGCAGCAGTTGGAGCCTGACCTGGAGTGCAGACAGATGTGGCTGGATCTCGGTGTGCCCGAGAAGCACATTGTGCCTGGCAACATGAAAGACAACTTCTGGGAAATGGGCGACACAGGACCTTGTGGCCCCTGCTCTGAAATTCACTTTGATAGAATCGGAGGCAGAGATGCCTCTCCTATGGTAAATCAAGATGATCCTGATGTAATTGAGATCTGGAATTTAGTGTTCATCCAGTTTAATAGAGAAGCCAGTGGTGAGCTTAGAAGTCTTCCCAAGAAACACATTGACTGTGGCCTAGGGCTTGAACGAATGGCTTCCATCATGCAAGACAAGCGTTCAAATTACGATACTGATGCATTTGTTCCTATCTTTGACAAAATCACAGAACTAACTGGTGCACGTCCATATGGTGGCAAAGTAGGCAAAGCTGACACTGATGGTGTCGACATGGCTTATCGTGTCATGGCTGATCATGCCAGAACATTGACTATTGCTCTCTCTGATGGCGGTATGCCCGATAATGTAGGACGTGGTTATGTTCTGCGTCGAATCTTGCGTCGTGCTGTCCGATTTGCAACCGAGAAGCTTGGTGCCAAACCAGGCGTTTTTGCATTGCTTGTTGATGTTGTGGTTGATGTTCTCAAAGATGCATTCCCTGAAGTTGCAAAGGATCCAACTTTTGTTAAAGATGTTATCAATGAGGAAGAAAGGCAGTTCTTGAAGACGTTGGAACGTGGCAGGAAGCTGTTGCACCGCACTATGAGCAAGCTTGGCAATGCTAAGTTCATCCCTGGAGATGTTGCATGGCGGTTATATGACACCTATGGCTTTCCTGTAGATCTCACTCAGCTCATGGCTGAGGAGAATGATCTCAATGTGGATATGAATGCCTTTGAAGAGTGCAAAAAGGAGGCTCAGGAACGTTCAAAAGGAGAAGCCAGAGATAAGGATGATTCTTACAGGTTGGATGTTCATGCCATTGAAGAGCTGAAGTCCAAAGGTGTTCCCTTCACTGATGACTCAGTCAAGTACCAGTACACTGCCACCGACTCTCCAGACGCTCCTTACACTTTTGGCTCATGCACTGGTAAAATTGTAGCTTTGCGCCACAATGGTCAGTTCGTGCAAGAAGTGAAGTCAGGTGATAGGTGTGGCATTGTGACTGATCGGACTTGTTTCTATGCTGAAAGTGGTGGACAAATGTCTGATGAAGGCTTTGTTGTCAAAGTGGGTGATGACTCAACCGAATTTAAAGTAGAAACTGCTGAAATCAAAGGTGGTTACGTTTGCCACATTGGTGTAGTAGAAGGTACATTGCACTTGGGAGATGAGGTGTCGATCTCCTTTGATGACGTGAGAAGAAAACTGCTTATGAATAACCATACCGGCACTCACATTCTGAACTTTGCCCTGAGGCAAGTACTCTCAGCTGATGCTGACCAAAAGGGATCTCTCGTGGCTCCAGATCGTCTCAGATTTGACTTCACTAGTAAAGGAGCAATGACTGTTGACCAGGTTAAAGAAGCAGAGAGAATTGCAACCCAGATGGTGAAGAACAATCGTCCTGTGTATGCAAAAACAGCATCGCTTGCTGTAGCCAAAAGTATTGTTGGCTTAAGGGCTGTGTTTGGTGAGGTGTACCCGGACCCTGTGAGAGTTGTCTCGGTTGGTATCCCTGTGGAGGACCTCGAGAGTGATCCTCAGAGCCCTGCTGGCACAGAGACGAGCATTGAGTTCTGTGGAGGGACGCATCTGTTGCGCTCCGGCCATGTCGGTAGTTTTGTCATCACTGTTGAGGAAGCCATTGCGAAGGGCATTAGGAGAATAGTCGCCATTACTGGCCCTGAAGCGACGAAAGCGCTTGCTAAAGGTGCTCTGCTTCAGAACAGAGTAAATCAGCTGAAGGACAAGTTGACAAAAGAAACTTTATCCTACAAGGAAGCTGTAAAGCTTATCACAGCTCTCATGGAAGACATTAATCATGCTCAAATTCAATATTGGCTTCGAGATGAATTACGACAAACTCTAGAATCGGTTAAGAAGACTCTTGGTGATGCTGATCGTGCCAGAAAACTTGCCGTGTCCAAAGACACAATTCAATATGTTAAAAAACTTGCTGCTGCAAATCCTGGCGTGCCTTACATTGTTGTTGAACTCAACGCCTTCGCTCAAAACAAGGTGCTCAATGATGCTTTGAAAGAGGTTAAAAATGGTCCGCCCAGTCTCTTTATCAGTGCTGACGATGACACTGGCAAAATTTTGGCCATGGCCTCTGTGCCCAAGGATGTTGTGGCTAAAGGTCTCGCTGCTGATCAGTGGGTCAAGAATCTGACCGAAGTTTTGAATGGCAAAGGAGGTGGTAAGGCAGAGAATGCACAGCTTAGTGGTGTTAATGTATCTGCATTGCAGCAAGCAATTAAGATGTCTGAAGAGTTCGTTCAGTCAAAGTTGCAATGTTCACCTGTATCTCTGAAGACAGAAGGACTGACCTCCCCCGGTGATCTTGGTAAATCTGCCACCAAGGAACCGAGTAAAAAGCCTGTTAAGCAAGACGTGAAATCTAAAAAAACAGACAGTTCTCCTAAGTCTTCTTATGGCTATGTGCTGCACGGGGCCAACAGCGTGCAGGCTTTACCCATTGCTCTGGCTGCAGGCTTCTCAGGACAGCCCTTGACTTTTGCTGATAACGCAGCAAGTCGTCCGTCCCTGGTGATAGCTGAGGGCCGATTGGAGGGGTCACTGGCTGCTTCCCTTTACATGGCGCCAAGCAACATGAGAGGAGCAGACGCTGTACAACAAGCTCAGGTGTGTAATTTTTGTGCACAATATTTGCTTTGTTTTGCTTATTTTCTGAGTGCTATTTTATTATATTGTCAGACGTACCAGTGGTTCAGGTTAGCTTGCAAACTTTACAGTTTTCCTCCAATATTTTCCCTAATTTCCTTGGTTCATGTAGCTAAACATTTAGAGTCGCTTGACGATTTTTCTTTTTTTTTTTTTTTTTTTTTTTTGAAGAGAGCTGCACTAAGTAGAAGTGGTCAGAGACCAATCAATTCGACAGCAGGTTTTATTTTGTGCCGTTAGAGATATCGCAGCTGCCTATGCTGCTTTGTGTTGCGTGTGGCTCCGATTTCATTCTCTAACTACCTATATATCAGTAGCCACGTATAACATATTTCGGCCAGATAAAGTGTGTGTAGGACTGTAGGATAGGCTATGCTATTTTAGAGGTATTTATTTAATGAAGCAGATATACCTATACTGTGTATGGTACTTCATTAGCCATTTCGTATATTTGTGTTGAAAGCATTGGATCTAGCATATACAAGGCATTTTCAGAATTGCTGCACCTGTGATATTTTTGTCACCTTCCACTCATAACAGAAGAAAAATTTAAGCATTGCATAGTCAAAATCAACCCTTTTTTAAAACTGATGATGTAGCTACCTAGTAAATTAGGACACCTTTCTTCTCGATGTAACTCAAGCCTGCCGTTTCCTGTACCCTATGTATGTATAATTACTCTGTATAATTTGGAAAAAAATTATTTTTTTATAATTATAACTTCTGATTGGCTTTCCTGATTGATGTTAATGAAATAAATTAACTAGCCTGTAAAACAGTATTGTAACTGAAGTATCTGCGGTACACAGGTGCTGTCGTGGATGTTGTCTGCTGAGAGTGAGTTGCTGCCGCTGCTGGCTGCCGGTGTGCTTGGCAAGAAACCTCAGCAAGGTATGTTCTTTTCTTAACCTTAATGTTGCTTACGTCTTCCCGGAAATAGCACTATTTATACTATAGTGCCTGAAACTTGCTGCGTTTGTTCGTGTAGGATGAAACTTTTAGATCAACATGGGCGGGCATATGGTGGACCGCAGTCTGTAGTCATTTAGCTACTTCTTAGGAGACTACATTGTATCATCCAGTATTAACACTAGCTAGACTCTAGTGAGTACAGTGGGCAAAAATGAGTTAACCCATTACCTACCACCACATAAAGTAAACTTTTATTTCCTGACAGTATGGCACTGTTAGGCCTAATGCTATCCAGGAAATGGACAGTATATGTCACTGGTTTCTAAGGTACGACAAATAGAGCTATTCTCTGAGAGGTATTGAATGGAATACCACTGCGACTGTAAGGCCACGGGTCCGTCTTTCTGTCTGTGCATACTTCTCTCTTTTGTATCCTTGGTGACCCTAGTTCTGATCTTTCTCGGCTTGATGTTTATAGCTGTGTGTAGTGATCTTTGCATAAGTTTGAAAGTTTCTCAAGTGCCCTTCTTCCTGCTTTTTCTTCTCATGAGACACCTGCTGCTTTAGGTGTTAATACTAGTTGTTTCTCACAACCGATTTCGTTTATCCCAGTTTATGACACTGGAAGGGTTCCGAATTATTGTTCAATAATTGCGATAGTTGAACTAATATGTTTCAGTGTAATTTAGACGTAGTTTTATACAATTTACCTGATAAGTGAATCAATTTTTTAGCGTCTATGTAGATTCCTTATTCAGCATAATGTTTTCAGTGGTCATTTTTACTGCACTATTTATGTGTATAACAGGCTATTGTTCAAATTTCAGGTGCTAGTTCGGCTCTTCAGCGTCAGTTGGAGCGTCTGAATAGGTACCTGCGAGATCACACCTTCCTTGTGGGGGAGCGAATCTCCATGGCTGACATTTGTGTCTTTGCCACTTTCCTGCCCCTCTTCCGAGAAAACAAACACAAGCCACTCGTGGAAAAGCTTATATCGCTGACGAGATGGTACAACACCGTCCTTCACCAGCCTCCGGTATTGAAAGTGCTCAACGACNGCCGGTGTGCTTGGCAAGAAACCTCAGCAAGGTATGTTCTTTTCTTAACCTTAATGTTGCTTACGTCTTCCCGGAAATAGCACTATTTATACTATAGTGCCTGAAACTTGCTGCGTTTGTTCGTGTAGGATGAAAATCTTAGATCTACATGGGCGGGCATATAGTGGACCGCAGTCTCTAGTCATTTACTTCCTAAGAGACTTGTTTGTATCATCCTCTATTAACACTAGCTATACTCTAGTGCGTACAGTGGGCAAAAATGAGTTGACCCATTACCTACCACCACATAAAGTAAACTTTTATTTCCTGTCAGTATGGCACTGTTAATGCTGTCCCGGAAATGGACAGTAGGCTTATGTGTCAATGGTTTCTAAGGTACAGCAAATAGAGCTACCTATGCTCTGAGGGGAATTATATGGAATACCACCGCGACTGTAAGGCCACCGGTCCGTCTTTCTGTCCGTGCCTACTTCTCTCTTCTTTTGTATCCTTGGTGACCCTCGTTCTGATGTTTCTCGACTTGATGTTTATAGCTGTGTGTAGTGATCTTTGCATAAGTTTGAAGATTTCTCAAGTGCCCTATGTTCCTGCTTTTTCTTCTCGTGAGTCACCTGCTGCTGTGCCCTTTGCAGGAGCATAGGGCACACCCTATTGTTGGGATAGTTAATTTCACCAATCGTCTGGTAAAGCGATTCGCGCCCGGCATGACTACTCTGTACTAGACGGCCAACTCGAAATCACAAACCGGCCATACGGCTGATTGTTCAAGTCAAAATGTTTTATCGTACTTGACTCTTAGGTCGAAAAGTGGCCTCTGACGCTCGCGGCCAAAATGGGAAAATGGGATTTTCTCAAGAGCTATTATGAACATGTCCAGACACGGTCATGCAGGCAAGCCCCCAAGTGCGTCCCCGCCGTATCCAAGATACCTTCGCTGCAAGAAAAAATGTTGGGTACCTCGGAATTTTTTTCTTCAGTATTAGATAGGGGTAAAGAACAGTTCTTAAGAAAATCCCATTTTTCCGTTGCTGACTTTTGGGCGCCAGCGTCAGACTTAAGAGTCAAGTACTGTTGCGGTCTATGGTCAGGGTTGGCAAAAACCATGTTTTTTTTGTTTAAACCAAAAGCCATGTTTTTTTGGTTTATTTGTTTTTTTTTTTTAATATTATGTTTTTCTAGTTTGAGAAATTTTATCCGACATTTAACGGGTTTTCTGCTTTGTAAACATATAGTTAGCTAACCATTAACCATCTTAGTCGCTACATTTCAACGTCCTATTGTAGAAGAATGACTTGAAGAAAAGGGGTTATGAAAAAGCAATTAGCAGAGTATCTGTATTTGCTATGGCTACATTTAATATCCAAACTGCAGAGAAGCTATAATTTGTCATTATTGCAATGTAAAATCCTTTGAAAAACTTGAAAACACTTCAAATAACAAATGCAACTTGACAGAATTAGCTAGCTACTAGCTAATTAAAAACAGTGTAATGAAGTGAAGAAAGTGAAATAGCCATAAAATCTTTTGAAAAATACTTCAAAATAGAGAAAAATCTCGATAGAAATGGTTAAGTACTAGCTAATTTAAAACAGTTTTGCACTAAAGAAAATGAAATTGCTATATGGCTACATCCTTCTCATGAGCTCACTAGCTATCTAATAGAAACTTCAACTACTACTTCTAATTTTCAGTAGCTGCAGGGATACCAGAATATACTTAGAAATGCATATCTGAAATTAAATAACACAAAATTCAATAGGTTATAGGTTTTTATAAACATAAGCAATAGTTGACCCTAACTGTCCTAACAGTCAAATGGATTCCTATATAGAAACACGTTAACTCATCCTTTTCGTTGTGTAACTGAAATTTAATAATTTCCAAAAGTAAGACTTTATTTAGCAATATTTAAGAATAAAAACCAAACAAATCGAATAAAAACCAAATAAACAAAAAACACGTTTTTTTGGTTGGCTAAAACCATGGTTTTCTATTTGGTTTAGACCTTTGGTTTAAACCAGCCAAAGTGAGTTTTTTTAATTTTGCTCGGGCCAAAGGAATGGTTTGGTTTTGCTGATGGAGAGGGAATGTTGTTTGAAGGCCTTCTAAATCGAGATAAACTTCACCAACGTGTGGCAGATGATAGGAAGTCAAATCCGTGGCTTCCAGTGTTTAGTGTAGACAAACCAAACTAATCTGATTCATAGTACAGGCGCTCCTCCCTTATTTTATTCAGAAATACTATTTAATTCAAAATTTTTGCTTTCTGGCACCAGATATACAGTACCGTCCAAAACCAAGGGACAAATTTTCAAAACGGGATAACTTTTTTCCAAACATGCCTGGTACTTCTTCTTCGGCGTACTATTAGCCATTAAGATGTTGATTATTGTGTTAGAATTTGAGACACGTTTGAAGACTAATAAAGTTATGAACGAGAATCTTTTCTCTTGAAATTAATAACGTCTAAAACTAAGGGACAAAAAATTTAGTTAATTTCATATTCAGTCTGTATTTCTTTTTTTACATTGAAGACAAAGTTTAACTCTGCCATTTGTAAACATTGCTGTTCGTTAATCATCATGATGGCACCACATCAGAAAGTTCTTTATATCCTGCGACAAGATATCTAGTTGCACAAGAATAATTTCACTATTAGAGAAATTTTTGACGAGGTAAACCGTTCAAAAAGTGTTGCGGGCAGAATAGTGCAGTCGTACGATGAAACCGGCTGCATTGTTGCCCCTAAAAAAGCCGACAGGCTCCGTAAAACGTCAGTTAGAGAGGGCAGAGTCATCCAGCGTACGTCATTGAAGTTTCGTTTCCTCAGCTGCGATAAGTAGGGAAATGAATTACACATGTATGGACGTCTCACGTCAGACCGTTTCTCGGCGCCTTCAAGAAATAGGGTTATTTACAGGACGCCCGGAGAAGCAACCGCTTGTGAGTGCCAAGAAAAAGAGATTAGAGTTTGCAAACAAGCATGTTAACTGGTCCCATGAAAATTGGGCTAGAGTGTTTTTTAGTGGTGAAAGAAAGTTCAATTTGTTTGGTAATGACGGTAACAACTTTGCTAGAAGACGTGAAGGTGAGAAATGAAGTGTAAACTGTACTAAGAAAACGGTGAAATTTGGCGGCGGGAGCGTGATGGTTTTCGGTATGTCCTCTAGTCAAGGGACATCGCCTCTCGTTCGTTTGCAAACCCGTGTGAATGCTCATGTGTCAAAAATCTGTCGGAAGGTATTGTCGTGCCTAATATTGTAAGCTCAGGTATCTCCAGCCCTATCTTCATGCAGTTACCTTAGCAGCAAGATCTCGAAGTTATGGATTTGCCATTTTGCTAAATATTTCTAGCAAAATATCAAAATAATCAGCATCTTACTGGCTAATAGTGTGCAGAAGAAGTACCTAGCCTACCTGGCATTGTTAGAAAAAAAGTCAGGCCGTTTTGAAAATTTGTCCCTTAGTTTTGGACGGTATTGTATGTACCTATTCTTGAATCAGGAATACATATGTGGAGTACCTGCTTGGAAATACAAACTCTTACCTAATTATTAATCGTGCATAAAACAGTGATGGGGCGAGGGAGGGCTATATCCAGGACCTAACAGTGGTACCTCCTTGTGTCGTTCACCCTCAACGAGTCCAAGAAAATAATGAACCTACTGCTTGATGTAGCTCATCCTACTGTAGTTTATTAACATCAAATAACTAACTGAAATGATCAGTATTGTGAGTCTTTAGGTGTTAGCTAGGAGTTGTTTCTCACAACCGATTCGTTTATTCCACTTTGACACTAGGAAAGTTCTGAATATTATTAAATATATGCGATAGTTGAACTAATATGTTTCAGTGTAATTTAGACGTAGTTATATGCAATTTACCGGCTACATAGGTTAGAAAACCCTAGTCTATAGAGCATAATGTTCTTTATGGTAATTTTTACTGCACTATTTATCTGTATAACAGGCTATTGTTCAAATTTCAGGTGCTAGTTCTGCTCTTCAGCGTCAGTTGGAGCGTCTGAATAGGTACCTGCGAGACCACACCTTCCTTGTGGGGGAGCGAATCTCCATGGCTGACGTTTGTGTCTTTGCCACTTTCCTGCCCCTCTTCCGAGAAAACAAACACAAGCCACTCGTGGAAAAGCTTATATCGCTGACGAGATGGTACAACACCGTCCTTCACCAGCCTCCGGTATTGAAAGTGCTCAACGA
>LQNS02276622.1:3893520-3907003 GCA_001587735.2 Parhyale hawaiensis
TGGACATATCTTCACCAAAAGTTAATCATCTGTTCCTCCTAACATACCTAACAATCCCTGTAAATTTCATTCAAATCGGTTCATAACTTTTTGAGTTATCTTGGTGACAGACAAACAGACAAACATACAAACAGACAGACAGACAAACACGACGAAAACATAACCTCCTTGGCGGAGGTAATAAATTTGCTAATAATGGTGCGAAGCTGCGGATACCTAGGCCGAAGAGAAAGTTTCATCGTTGTGGCCAATTAGCGGCACAATATTTAGAGATTAACAGCTCTGTTTGCTTACAAGAGTCGAGTTCTCGTGTGGTCGTGGCTAGCTAGTGACATGTACCAAATTTATAATACAAAATATCTGAACTTGCAACGGCATGAATATAGCTTCGCCGTGTTCAGTGACTACAATTAATGACATTATTTTTCTGATACGGAAGCTCTGTGCACTTACAGCGAGAGCCGTTGCCTGAGAGACATTAAACACAAGTTCCATTTCCTGGACCGCTGCGTCGGACAGCCCGTCGCTCCAGCGCAGGGCGGCCTCGCTCGGCACCGCAAGGAAGCGCCAGGTGTCGGCAGCCATAGGAACGGTCACTGCAGGGTCAGTGGGCACCGTCTCCTCCCGTGTGTTACTTACGAGCTTTGCGATCTGCTAATGTAAATAAATTAGTCTACTCGATCCATCTATACAATGTTGTCTCAGCCTATTGCTGCATATACATGGTAAAGTAATATTAGTGAAATAAAGCACAGTGATTATCTACTTCTTAAAATAAGTCTTGATTCGCATTATTGCTTTTACTGGAACTCTGAGACTATAATGCCTTGAATGCAATACAACCGGGCTGTGAGTGAGCATTGAAATGGCTCAAGGGCTACCGGTGAGTGTTTTATGGAGAAAGGAAAGAAGCGTTAACGTCAAATTTGAAGGAAAACTGTTACCACTGCATTGACTTACGCTGGACTAATTTAATCTTGCGGAGACAGAATTACAATCAATTTTCGGCTATCTTAGGCGCAATTAGCTTAAAAATAACGACTGAAAGTTGATCCAAACTGGTGAATCGAGCGGTTGAGGTTACAGTTTTGGAATAGCTGAAGCGAACTGCATTGGATTATGTCGATCAAAGTGACCGAATCGACGACGGCTCGTGTTTCAGACTGACTGATGCGTGAGCAGGAACATAGGAACAATTTTTGTTATTTCCGAACAGTATCTGTAAGCTGTTGTACGATAAAATGCCAAAAATAAGTTAGTGCTTTTGTAAGCCAAAAGCAGCGAAGAAACGTCAACCTTTTCTTCAACCAGTGTTGAATGGTCCAAGGTTCGACTCAGTCTCCTAGGACCAGCCAGGGTACGATTCCCTCAAAAAATGGATCAATTCCAATTCGACTCCGACTCCTGGCTACCAAAAGTGTGCGACACCTCACAGCGCTGGAACTCTGCAGTCAACTAAGGAATGCACTACGTGCTTTGAGGCGCTAAAAGCCCGCGGCCCAAATAAGAATTTTGTCGTAGCACGTACACACACACGTACACACAGCCAACTCACTAAACCGATAATGTTACCATGGCTGCAGCTTGCATCTTATTCAACTGTCCAAAAAATATAGAAAATCACAACTATTGCAGCAACTGCTATACGGATTACCCTTGAGATATCCTCAAACTCAAGAATAGTCGGTTTGGGATTCAACGCCGGAACTTCGGTGGAAATTAGCGACGCCAATGCTCACGACTAAAGTGAAGGCTAATGAGAATGGTAATATCGGTTGGACTGACTGATTCGAAGACGTATTTCGTAGAGCAAACCCGTATTGCGGGGGAGGGGGGTCAAGGACCCCTGCATGACATTTTCTATATTAAAACACTTCCAGGCTACTCATTTACGGAAGCAACAAATGCGTAGTAAAGCGCCGTTTACTTCGTGCTCTAAACAGTTAGGGCCGACGCACACAAGAGACAATAGCATTGGGATGCGTGATCACTGACCACGTCACCACAAACCTCAACTAACCTGTGGAACACCATCAGCTCTAGAAGCAGTTTCGAAGAATGGGCATTTTGCCAATTTTGCGTGTCATAGCGAGCATGCCAAAAAAAGAGTATCCAATTTTTTTGTTGTTAGTACTGTATAACTAGCTAGTAAATATATGAACCAAATACTGTAAATTTAGTACCTACTTTAACTTTTTATCTAAGTTAAACCTAAAAAGCGGATGTTTTGACTAAAAATGAGTAAAAAAATTATACATATGTGGCAAGTGACGAGCAGCAGTGCAGCAGCTCGAGATAAAACACGAGAAACGCACAACGTATTGCGAATCTGTCTCTAATTTAGTAGGGTGGTTGTAAGCACAAACTGCAGGCATCAATGTTATCTTTGTTAATAAATGATGAAATCGTGCAACACAAGTTGCAAAAAATATATATATTTTCAGAGAAATTTCAGTTGCAATGCAACTTTACCCCACACCGACAGGTAGGAGTAGGTATTATATGTACCGTACCGTGACCGATGAGATAGAGTGGCGAGCTCAATTTTACAGCAAATTTTTCCCTTCAAAATTACAAGATATGTCGCTGGTGTACATCCGCCTTTAGTCTTTCCTTCCTTCTTCCAAAGTCCCAAAATAAACCAATTATTCCTCCGATGTTGACATTTCCCTAACGCCAAATTGCGACATCTGGTGCCTAATTTGTCAGGGTGGCCCTAAAATTCGTCAAACACTGTCCATTTTTCATGCGACTTACAAAGTGTTATTCTAACGAAACAATAGTAGTTTTTTCATACGACTGTGCCGTCAGTCGCTTGAGGCAAAACAGTCTCGTACAAATGCATTGAATTAGTGCTCTCATAATCGTTCAACGACCATCGTTGAGTCATGGACGATCATCGTTGCGCAATAATCGCACCTAACAAAACGCACCCTCAGGCCAAGGTAACCTGCAAAGTTCTCCTGAGGTCAAACGCCTGTTATAAGGGGTGTCCCGGAATTCTTTGAAGAAATTTAAACCTACGGTTCCTAACTAAAATAAGCGTATCTCTCTTTATAGAGGCACGTCCAAAAGTGTTTCGTCAAAAAGTTACCGTATAAAGATTTAAAATTCAAGAAGTGCGCTTTATTGCACTGGCAGTCGGTTGCAGCAAAGAAAACGTTGCAATTAAGACGCTTGCTAACACCGAGCAGTCGGTCTGTAGCTTATCAACGTACAGACGACCGTGGACCAACTATTGAATAGTGAACTCACAGACGGCCAATTAAGTTACGGTATATCTAAGAGAGCAGCCAGAATATACAAAGAAAGATGTTCTATCATATTCCACCATGGCGCCTCTTGATTCCCAACTTTGGAGACACATAATGAATTTAGTCTATGAAATTGTGTCTGAAGAAGATCTTATCGATAGGATTACTGAAGGCGGTGCGAAGATTAGTGAATGTCCTGGTATATCCACATGGGTTCGGCAATGACTCCGCCAGCGACTCCAAGTATGCATCGAAACCGATGGGCTTCATTTTGAACATCTTCTGTAACTATGTAACCGAATTTATAATGGGTATCGGAAAGTCCTGTCTCGAATTTTGTTTGGAATAATAATTTTAAAAATATAACAGACACATCACATCCTCCACATCACCCAGACACATCACAAAAATGGTCACCATCCTTAGATATAAACTTTTGTCCACGTATTTGGGAGCTTTTTATTCCCCCTTAAAATATTAACATCTTTGTAAAAACAAAGGAATTAAACTCCGGTTCAACCTCGTAAACATTTATGAATCTTTTCCACAGCTGAATCGCCATCACCAGGAATTTTGAATACAAATCCAAGGACATCATCATTCCCTTGTACAAGGCGCTAGTGCGCCAGCACTTAGAATTTGCTGTTCAATTTGGGTCGTCGCATCTGTGCAAAGATATCGATACCCAACATGAAAAAAGTCCAACGCAGAGCAACAAAATTGACACCTAAGCTGCGAAACAAGCCATACGAATGTCGCCTGCAAGAACTGGGTCTGATCTCTCGAGCAAAGACGACTCAAGGGGCAATTAATAGACACTTTCAAGTATTTCACTGGCTTCAACAACGTATCTACAGCGGAACTTTTTGAAAGAGACGTTAATGATCGCCTGTGAAACAACGGCCAAAAACTCAAGCACAAAGCCCGAAGAACAACTTTACGCCAGCAGTTCTTTCCGTATTTCATAGAGAACATTTGGAATAGACTCCTTTACGACGTTGTAGGAGTTAAGTCAACGCGTTTAAAAATAATCTTGACAAACATAAGGAAAGACATCCTCCACAACTAAGAACACGTCCTCCAGGAGTCACAAACTCTTAAGCTCAGCAGATCAGCGGCTATAAATTGCACTTGCATGCATGATCGACTCATGGCTGAGATCTTCCTCTTCTTCTTTACTCTGTCATCCATATCCTGCGATAGCTATAGCTCAAAGAGGGCCAGGGCGTAAGTCCCGGTGGCTCTCTGGGAATGGGCCTGTTGGTCCGTCTACTGCCGCTTATCTAATCTAAATGCTCTAAAGAACGGAATAAGAGGAAATACGATGGAGCAAGGTCTTGTGAGTATGGAGGACGAGGAAGAACTTCCCAACGTAAGGACTTCATTTTTCCTTAAATTTGTTTGGCAGAATTGGGTGTAGCGATATCGTGGTGCAAAACGATATCTTTTCTGTTCACTAATGCAGGACATTTTCTACGCAGCGATGCAGTCAGATGTTCGAGCTGCTGACAGCGAAGGTCTGCACTCTGTAGCCACAGGTTCTCCTGGCTCCAATGGCTCAAAATGAACCTTTGTGGAATTCATACAGCATGCCATGACGCATAGGATTCGCTTTGAAACGTATGTCTTTCATGGGCTATAGATGAGTTCAAACTGTCAGCAGCAGTAGATTTAACTAAACGTGAAGTTGAACTGAGTATCTGACATGGAAAACAGCTCTCTAGACTTATCTGATGTTTTATTTAGGTTAAAGAAAAGCGGACAGAACTTTCCGATGCCCTTAACATGTAACTTACTCCTGTCATCATATTATCATTTGGAATTTTCATTTACCCGGCTGTGCAGTAAATTGTACATCTTAAATTTAACTCTTAGTAACTCTGAAGTAACGAAACACTTTTAGGCACTCCTGCATTTAGAGTGGCATAATGCTCATTTCATTGCACGGAAGCGTAAGTTAGAATTTGTTCAGAAAATTCCGGGACACCCGTAGAATGTAAAGATAGGTTTGGTATAGGCAAATTCACCACATGTGCGCTTTTTCGCAAGCGTAACCCTCGTAAGGAGTACCAGCTGTAGCTAAGAAGCGAGATCTGCTTGAATGCTCATAGCTGGCTCCGAAAGTAAACAATACAAATCTAAGATAGCATGTCTCACCGGCAGAAGTGAAGGCGCCAAAACAGCCAAGAGAGCTCCCAAGATAGCGCCCAGTAACGTTCCTCTCCACTCCATCACATGGTCATAAAATGAATAAAAACTTGTGTAAAACTTACAAAAAATCTGAGGTAAAAACAGCACTACAATATTGCGAACCCTGTGGAACAAATTGTCAGTTTAGTTACAAAGCTGAAAATGCGCTAGCGAAACTATAGGCAGAGATGGTATCTGCACCTCCGAGGTACTGACACTACAGCCATGACTAGGGAGATGCTCAGTACGGCACTTTGTCAGTGTAAGGAAGACGTTCGTGTTTCGATGTAGCATCTTCAGAGGTAGGCGTAGCGCCGCTGCAAATTCTGTAGCGGTAGCGCCGCTACATTTTTAAGATTGTAGGGGTAGCGCCGCTACATATTTGCTGTAGCGCTAGCATATGTAGCACCGCTACTTTACTACCGTTACTTTACTTTTATACAAACAAAATTACAAAAATTCTAAAATATCAATTTATGTTATGTTTTGATCAGGTGAAAATGGGGCTAATATTTGCCTTTTCGTCCAGTAATGGTGATGTATATGAGGTGTGTTTCTTTATGGATTGACGCGTTCTGAATCCAGGAATCGCAACCGTTTTGTGGGAGAGATGTTTACTTTTCGAGATGTTTGACTTTGAAGTTCTATTTTCCCGCTATCTAATACTGAAGAAAAGGATTCGGTCGAGAATTTTCAACTTATTGATGCCATATATAAATATATGATCGGTAGGACACATTTAGAGACGTTTTACATGAATGGCATTTTGCTCGCAAAGGCTAAGTTTGCGAGATGTTTGACTTTGAAGTTCCCCTTGTTTACCTATGGGAGAAAATTCCCGCGATGACACTGTGGGTTAACTAGCCTTTTTAATAGCTTTATTAGGTTAGGTTAATACAGTGTAGGTTATTATGGAGCCGCCGGGTATTTTCTCCCATAGAAAAGCAGTGGTAGCTTCGGAGTTAAATATTTCGAAAGCTGAGCGTTTGCGAGCAGAGTGTCATTCGTGCGAAACGTCTTAAAATGTGTCCTATTACTTGTGTATGGCGTCGGGATACTGACGATTTTCGACCGAATTTTTTTTCCGTATTAGATGGGGAACTAGAGTACTCTGAGAGCGCATACCCCCGCCAAGTAAGGCAAAGGTAACAAAAAAATTCAGATGGACCTCGTCCGAAGTATCATCAAAGGTATCAAAGGTAAGGTATCAACTCCAAAATCTAATCAATTGTGTCTTTTAATAGTATTAAGAGTTTTTGGAATTTTTTGAAAATCTGTTCACATCTTTTTGAGTTATGCTACTAAGAAATATTATGACAAAGATAAGTCAAACATACAAACGAACCAACCGATCTGCACCAAAATTAGGTAGTTTATGTCTTAAACATTACCACAACGTTGTCCTTCAAGTTTCATAAAGATCCATTCAAACTTTTTGAGTCATGGCGCAAACAAGCATAAAATCAAACCGCGACAAACGCACGAATGAACTAACAGATCATCACGAAAATTTGGTCATTTACTCTTCGTGATATACCGTACCTACCTAACAACTCACAAAATTTTATAAAAATCCGTCAATAACTTTTTGAGTTTTAGCATTGAGAAAAATGAGGCCGTCAAACAAACAAACAAACGGGAGGACCGATATACACCAAAGGTTAATCATCTGTTTCTCCTAACATACTTAACAATCCCTGTAAATTTCATCATAATCCGTCAATAACTTTTTGAGTTATCTTAGTGACAGACAACCCCCGACGAAAACATAACCTCGTTGGCGGAAGTAGAAACAGAACTTCGAAGTCAAATATCTCGAAAAGTGGGAGTTTCCCCAAAGGGCAATTGTGATTTTTGGATTCAGGACGTGTCAATCTGTGGGGAAACACATTTCATATATATCAATTTGACTGGGCAATTATATACCCATGATGATAAATAATGTAATAAAGTAATGTTTTAAGATGTAAAAAGGTAGTAACAGTAACAATAACGCGTCGTCAGGCTGTGTCGTATGCCTTTTTAAAATCGAAGAAGACACAGATAGTGTGCCCCTTAGGTGTCTTGTTCTCTATGATGTGATTTTGTATACGCACGATGGCATCGGTGGTGCTACGGGACTGTCGAAAACTGTGTTGCACGTTGTGAGGAACTTGCTGGCTTCTAGGTACAGTAAAACCCCTCTTAATTCGCACAGCACGGGGGGAAGGGGGTGACGGATTAGCGGGGATTTGGGATTACCGGGGTACTTGCAAATCCCAAAAAAACCTCTTTATTCCGCACTAATACGGATTATAGAGAGATTGTTTGTACCTTCTGCGCAGCACTTCACGCAGATTTTTCGCTCATCCCCTCTTTTATCCGAAAAATGAGAAACGCCTAGTACGGATTACTGAGGTATTTGTAGGAACTCCGTACTTTACCTCATTAATCCGAAAAATGCTCACTTGTTCAGATAGCATTCCGAACAGTAATGTGATGTTCGGATTAGGGAGGGTTTCGGATTATTGAGGTGAGGATTAGAGGGGTTTTACTGTATTTCATCAGGCGGGTGTTCACAATTTTCTCTATGATTTTTCTGGGGCAGCTAGTCAAAGCAATGGGACAGTAGCAACTAGGGTCCGTGGGAGGTTTATCTGGTTTTAGGAAAGCTAGTACAGAGGCGAGGCACCACTGTCCTGGATAGTTGTGCGTTGTCCAAATTTTGTTGTATATTGTCAGGAGTGCTCGAACCGTTGAATGGTGCATGCGTTTCAGCATCTTGTAGTGTATACCATCAGGGCTGGGACATGTATTTTTGCATTGCGTGAGGGCGTTATAAACTTAAAATGCAGTGATTGCATCGTTGTATAGCTCCTCGTCGTCATCGGGAGAGGTAGCAAAGTCAAAGGGGTCTTGTTCTGATCTTCTCCTTCTCGCCTGAAAGGCTCGCGGGTAAGCCGCACTACTGCTGACCTCGTTAAAAAGTCGAGCCAAGCGGTCGGCGACCTGGTCAGGTTCCACAATCACCCCGCCATTCTTCTCAATACCAGGAGGGCCGTGGCGTGGTTTACCGGTCATCTTTTTAATGTGTTGCCAGACCTCGCTCATTGGAGTATTTACATTTAGAGTAGTAGTATATTCCTTCCAAGAAGCCTTCCGCACCTGGTGCAGGGTAAACTGCGCGCGTGCGCGAAAATATTCTATTTTATTGACTAAGCATCTATTTCGTTGATAACGTCGAAGTAGTTTTTTCTCCGCACACACTCGCGTGCACTCGTCATTGCACCATGGAACTCGATGAGGAGCAGTTCCACCTTTGGATATAGGGATGGCCATTCTCGCAGCCCCCGTCAAGGCTCCAGTGAATTGATCCACCATCTGGTCGACAGGAAGGTGTTCATCTAATTCCTCCATCTGGCTCAAGGCCTCGAAGGTCGCCCAATCGGCTCGCGGAGGATATAACGTGGTGCTGCATCCTGATTTTGGAAGTCCGGGAAGCTGGTGCACACACAGTAGTGGTCGCTCCCGTGGGAGTCGTCAGTCGAAGTCCACTAGGCGTCAGGAATTAGGTCAGGCGTGCAGAGGGTAAGGTCTATCGCGGAGGTAGTTCCTGAATGAATGTGAAGAATAAATCATGAGCAAGTAGGAGTATGAAAACGGTGCCGCTCCGTGAATTTTCCCTTCCAAGACACACCCGCGTCCCTAAGGTTAGCAAGGAATTGGTCGTAGAATAGCGACCTGAGGCGCTGTTTAACTTTTCCTAAACTTGCGAAGCCTGTGACCAGCAGCTTATTCAAATTTGAACAACAGGCATCCCACAATTTATCTCCTGGCAAATCTTTCGGATTCATTTGAGGTACCATAGAAACGCTAGGGATGTCAGCACCTCTGATCAGCATTTCGGGAGTCTATTGGATTATATGCTAGAGCACATAATCTTTGTATCATTCCTATAGAGTAACAGAGCTGGATTTACGATTTTTCGTTTTATTTTCTTTTGATAAGGAATAAAGTTTTCATTACTAACTAAATTCTTCAAAAAATATAATTTTTTTTGGTTTTGAACTGTGGTAAACAGAAATTAAGAGTAAAGACAGACGTCCCGAAGGCCTAGCGAATGGCTAAGGTAACCTACCCGAGCCCCTGGGGTCGCCGCGCCCCACAACATAGGATGGACGAACCTATCTGACCTAACCCTTCGGCCTATAGCCCATCCTACGAACCTGACGGGGACACTGGCTAGTAACAATAATACTCCCAAGGTCGCCCATTGAACCACCAGCAGCGCGACTCACAGGCACGCGGCGTAGTCCAAAATAACCTCAGTCGATGAAGTGCTTCCTACCCTCTGCATGGCGTTCGCCCCCTTCATCGGAGGGATCTACACCAACCAACACACGCACCTGAACTTCAGGGTTACCGGGGGAACGTGACTCCCCTAGTAGGAATATCATTCCTACCCCCTGCGGACAAATCTCTGTCGAAGCTGTAGTCTGTACTTAGAGTTTCGCTAAGGTGAAAGTAGGCTCTGAATTAGCAATTAAGATTAGATTAGTGTTCTATTGGGATATAACCTGACAATTGGCTACAACTATATCCCAGAGAACTCGACCGCAAGAGGAAGTAGCAAGAGCCTGTACGACGCCAATACAGTGGTATTCTGCTGGTTTAACCACCGCTACAACACAAGTGATCCACTCAGTGAGACTCTGTACGGCTCCAATACAGCGACCGCAATGTAGGATTATTGCGCTCGACCGATACTTACTTTTATCGAGGGCACGTTCGATTGGGTCGTCGAAGTAAATATAAGCCAGTCACACTCGTCTAGAATCTCAGACAAGACCGTTGATGGTGTCACTTAGAATCGTTTACAGGTGCTGAAAGCAAACAAAGTGCGCTTGAGACGGCTAAAGCTGCAATATTAAGCAACATGATCCAGTTTTTTGCTGTCTCACGGGAAACTGATTCAAGGCTAAAGCCTACATTCGATTCAATGGGCGATGCTAAGGTTCAAGGTTAGTAGAAGGTTTGCTAGCGCAGCGATTCTAAGCCGCATCGCGCCGAGAGTCAAACATTTTGTCTCAGAATTTCTGCCGGAAGGTCGCGAGTGACGGCGAACTCACATATGTGAGTTCTGTCTCAAATTTATAAAGTACGCGCATCTATAACCCTACACGGCGCGGCTGAACGAATTCGCTCAGCCGCGCGGCACAGGGCAAGAGATGAAAAACGAATATAGAAGACAGAAGCGCCCATGCGGACAGTCCCTATCGCGACCCTCCGCACGGGCGAAGACAGGAGCCCGGGAGAAAATGTCGGACACCTCGATCGGCGACCCACAAGGCGGAAAAGAAGGGGAAATATAGGAAGCCTACCCAACACGGAGAAGGCACTCGGGACCCTTGGGTGTGTGATGCCCAAATATATTGTGGCAGGGAAAAGGCCCAGGCGATACCAAAGCACCTGTCTGAGGTTTCCAAAAAGTGGGCTTGGCTTAGATAGACTGACGATTTATTCGAATAAGCCTGATAAGCTTGTCGCTAAGACAACATAGGTATACTTGAGATAATTCGAGTTATCAGCAAAACAAACATTAGTTCAGGGGATCAATATGTAACGCACTAAATAAGGTTAGTAAAAGACGACAATGTCAACCAGTGTTTTAAGTATAAATCCAGAGCCCAAGGAACAGAGACAGACAATCGCTGTTCACTGGGAACATTCACACTTCAGCTGCTGCAGCCCGTAATGCGCTCTGAGCAGGCCGTCCATGTCTAGTCTCCGGGCACGCAACAATGACAAACAAGACCAATTTCTATTAAACAATTGTGCGTATGCGCGTACGCAAGGTTTTGTCAACACAGCATAGGGATCTCTCAGTGCCAGCCACCATCTCTCACAATTACCATCTTACTATTAAGCAAGAGAAGATCCGCGCCAAACATTCTTAGTAGATAGAACGGGCCCGTCAAGACACTGCCTCTTTCATCCAACAGACCAACGCCTCCCGTCACATGTCACTTCGAGGCACAGGAGACACAGGGCGGCCGTGATCAGAAGCACACAGCTGGAGCAGCTACAGCTCCGTAGAAAAGAATGGAAGAGGTGTGCCACCAACGCTACTACCCCGGCGGCAATAACATGAACGTGTCACCACCTCAGCTTTAAATTATTACATAAATAATGCAACCCTCAACACCTACTAGTGCTCCTTCAACAATCCACTGGAATAGATAAGCATGCATACCGCTGGAAGAATATCCTCGAATAAGTTTTAATACAAATATATTACAGGCATAACGTACCGTAGCTATCCAGACACGCTATACGCGTGCAGGAATGACAGCACTCGCCATATACAGCTGTCCCTGCTCATATTTCCTCATGTGCTTCCCAACGGGAAACTTAATAAATACAAAATATCATAAAAAAGTTTGATAGACGGGATACGATCTCGAAATACGTGGGGTAAATTCGACCGTGAGCGACAAGCTTCAAGGGGAATTATGGTGGATTTTTATAACCGGAAACCAACTAAGGCAGAAGGGAAATCCGAGTCAACACAACAGTAATGGACTGAAGTGACTTTAAAGCACTGATATAGAGGCAAAAGTGTTGCATGGATATACAATATATAAATATTCAAGTAAAACATTCTCTGAGAAAATACAACTTCCAATGCATCCAAGACGGCATCTACATTGCTTTGGTTTCAATATTACACTTTGCGAACAGATGATATAATTAATCCAACACTGTGTGTTGCTTGTGAAGCATTCCACTTTGAAAAGAAATTTGAACACGTTCATCACACGTTCTTCATAGTTCTCCTATGATAAGAATAATCGATGGGATAAATATAGAGCAATATGTACGGCACACATAGAACTTCAAAAATGTAAGATAATAGTCAGAATAGCAAACAAAACTGATAAATACATTCGTAATGAGCAGCACACGCTATAGAGTAAAAATTCATTTATTCGTTATGCAAATTCATGTACCTCAGTACAGCGCATCAGTTAATTACATCATTACGACTGTGGCTCAACACTTTCAGCAGAAAGTGATACGTACGTACTATACATACCCGCAGGTACTATACATACCCGCAGTGGCGGGATGCTAAAGTGCTGAGTTTGCATGCTGAAGCTTAGGCGTTCACCTCCCGCTAGGCAAGCGAATGTTTGAAATATTCTGACTGCGGCGTCAGTGTTTCTGGCACTCACACTCCCTTGAGGGCACTGACGTAGCCAGAAATGGGGAAGGTCAGTCAGTTGCAGTTGTGACATTAGTCATCTGTCTCTGACGCCCTAAGTGTGATAATTATAATTTATGGTAGGCTGCAGTCGTGCACTCATCGGGGGCCTTGCGAGCATACAACTGAAGCACGAACCAGCGCCTGTTGATTTCCCAGTCGACAAGTGCGGTCAACTGGGCTTCACTTTCATCACGACATTTACCAGATAAGCAATCGTTGATCAAATGCAAGTTCATAACGCAGCTACGTTAGACGGTGACCAGCTTTACTTACCCTTTTCCAAGACCACTTCAGGAGCAATGGCAACAGTAACCAGGGCATGACGCCTTGCAACGTGCAGGCCAAGTCGCACAAATTTACTCCAAGTCACACAGCTAAGTAGTCTACGGTATAGCACCAGGTTTCGACTGCCGGACTGCCGTGGTTATAGAGAACAGTTGTGATCTGTGCTAGCAGTTATTATTATATTATTATAGTCATAGTTTTACCACGATATCCACTCGATGAGTGATCCGTACGGTGCAGACTCGATCTTGCTACATAGCTCAGTAGGAATGTTTTATCTCGGCATTCCTGCCGGAAAATCTCGATTGGTTCAGTGCGCTACTACTGGCGAGAAAAAGGCGCAAAGAATAGAGAAAGACACTCGGGTGGACGGCCCCATTCCAGGCCTTCCACACGAGAGAGAGTAGAGAAGTCCCACGAACTAGATCGGCTGTCTCGATCAACAGCCAACCTCGAGGAACAGAAAAGGAAAAATACAGAACTTACCTAACTTTACAAAACTAACCTC
>LQNS02276622.1:3907140-3927281 GCA_001587735.2 Parhyale hawaiensis
TGGCGAGAAAAAGGCGCAAAGAATAGAGAAAGACACTCGGGTGGACGGCCCCATTCGAGGCCTTCCACACGAGAGAGAGTAGAGAAGTTCCACGAACTAGATCGGCTGTCTCGATCAACAGCACACCTCGAGGAACAGAAAAGGAAAAATAGAGAACTTACCTAACTTTACAAAACTTCGTCAGCAGGAACTGCGACCAGATGCAACATCCCCTGCGGAAAAGGTACTTGGGACCCTTGGGTGCGTGATACCCAAACATATTGTGGCAGGGAAAGGGCCCGCCACAATATGCCCCTGAGGGCTGTGCTAGTAGTAGTTAGCACAGAGATAAATAGCTGGTGGCAGTGCAACTGGTTAATGACGAAGAATATAACGGCATTGCTGGCATACATATCAACAGATAATAAATACTGTGCCGCCTGTAAGAATAATACAATTTCTGACGTCCCAGTCAAAGAATGAGGCGCTAACAGAGCAGCACTCAACGGTGGCGCTAGTGCCCGTACACATCAGAATTGGCATACTTGGCACCCATGCTAAGTCTTCGATGGGGAAATACGCGATGCAATCAAGAAGCGAGCCCCGTGCGCCCGAAGCAGTGGTAGCACGCACGCTCTTGCGCTAAGAAAGCAACGCAATACACAACCATTTATCCCATAGAAGCAGCACTCACACTCTGCTATTGAAAATGGACAGCACTGCAAATGTCATCAACGGGTGGTTCAGTAAAATGCAGCAAGGGAGTCACTACAGAGCTCATCACACTACTGTTGACTGACCCACCGTATACTCACACGATCATCAAGTGTGGTACCGCACCGTGCAGGAGCTGTGCGGCTGGGGCAACATGCCAGTAAATAGCACTGCAATGTGCATTGTGTAAAAGCCCATTTTGCCAGGTAACCCACAAGTATTCTAATAATGCAGAGAGTAAAACAAAATACCCCACGTAAAGCACTGTACAAGCAAGTAAAATCTCGACGAACGCAGACACTAGACACGTTTGGGTCATTAGTCAACAGCTGAGAAACGCAACCTGCTGTCTAGAGAAGCCATTAGATGTACTGGAATAGACTCAATAGGAACGTTGTATTTCATCATTACAATAATCATTGACCTTTCAACTCGCGCGCAAACCAAAAACACAAACGAGCATAACCTACACGTTTCAAGAAACGTGCCATGAGAGAAAAACTATGACGAGGGAACCGGTTCTATGCAAGCGATTATAAAAGCATATTAGTGAAACAGAATGCCCTGAAGTAATACCTAATAATTTTCAAGAGAGAAATACAAGGGAAACTAAACTAAATATCGAGCTCAAATAGCACCTGTACGGTAATTCAACAGAACACATGCAAATAATATCCAACTACTGTGACAACTCAACTGAAAATTGGCTGAATTACAAGCAGTACCAGTAGTATATGAAGGTTTAAGCCTCCCTACATAAGTACTAAGCTCTTCTAAGAGAGGAATAGGAAGGGACATATAGTATGTCGACAGAAATGGGAGACCCACGTACGAAGGTGTTCCCACACAGTACCAACGCACATGGGAACAGCAAGTCGTGAAAAAAAAGAGGAAGTTCAGAAAGAGTATGAAGAGTATGAAATCGTAAATCACAAGCACTGGCAGCATTTTCAAGGGAAGTAATTTCTAGCTTTGAATAGGAAAATAAGAAATTTCTTCTTTCCAGTCAATTGAAAAACATTTGACCAATCTCATCAATGAAGGGGTTCCAGCAACGGACAGGTCTCAAATCATGACTCCGGTCAGTATTACCAAGGACTACTGTGCATTGTGCAGCAGATGGGCAGAACGTATTGCGCTTACAGACGTTCATACCAAAAAAGTGTACACAAGACTGCTGTTCGTAAAGGCGAGATAGCTATTGCAGGTCTCACTTAGAAGCAACGATACACCAGCGGATGATGCACACAATTGCCGGCAGTCACTATTAAGGTATAACAAAGATCGGGATTCGACACAGTTATATAACTTCCTTTAGAGCTTGAATGCGAGTAATGCAATGTACAACAGTAGCAGTGTCTCAAGCCAACTGATGCTATTAGTAGATTATATAAATATTTCACAAGTGCAATATCGTATGAGAAACGCTTCACGACGAAATGCAGTTGATTATCCACACCAAACATTCGCCGAAGACAAAGTGTAGTTTTTATCATTGTCAATTAAAAAAAATTGCAAACGACAAGAGCAAACAACAATTTAAGTTTGACGCCAGAACTAAGTGCTTCAAATCAAGCTGAGCACAACACGAAGCAAACGTCGGGTGTTCGTAGGACTATCATTTGTTGAAGCATCGTTTGTGAGGTACACTGGTTCTAAAGCCTAGTTCACGCCAGGCGAGTACTTGGCCGAGACAGTACAGTCGGCCGAGAAGTAACCCGATGTGAACAAGAGAGACCGCACTCAGCCGAGTAACACGTCGAGTAACTCGGAAGGGTACTCCAACATTTTTGTTGGATGCCCAAGGTTGAGCTGCACACCGTATGAGCACAAAAAAGTCAACTCGCTCAAGGAATCATCCACAAGGTGTTCACATTGTCCGAGCACGTGGCGAGTCAGTGCCAGGGGCGTCAACTCGGCCGAGAGGATAGAAACCACTCGATCCTACTCGCCGGCTGGATTTGCTCGGCCGAGTACTATCTTTCTAGTTCACATCGAGTTACTACTCGGCCGACTGTACTGTCTTGGCCGAGTACTCGCCTGGTGTGAACTAGGCTTTCCAGAGGCTTATCATCCCCTACCCACAATGCTCGCAGCGACGGTAAGAGAAGACAGAGACGGGACAAGGAGCATGCTAAGCAACCGAGACACCAAGACAAGGAAACAATATAGCTAGGGAAAAAAAAAAAGTAGCAGCAGCAGCCATAATTTTGCAACAATGAGGTAAATCACACAAAACAGAACGCAAAAAAGAAAGGCGTCCCGAGAACTTAGTTGTAGGTAATGTGATACGTAGAGTGGCGTAAAGAACAGCACAACCATTGCTAATAGGAACGCATAGGAATGGCACCAAAGGCGGTAAGGCGGAGCTACAATGGCAATATTCACCACAGCAACTAATGATAGCAACGAAAAGCGACAAACCAAGGTACAGCGTACACACTGCGGTCCGTAACTCACAAATGAATCGTCCGTAAAATGGAACAAAACACACATAAGAGAGTGCTGTGCAGCATAGGTACTAGAAGAAGGACCTATTGTTAAATAAAAATAAAGTAGATATACCCAGTGAAAACAGGAAAGGCAAACAGAAATCCGATGAATGCAACACTCAATAATAATATGAAGCAAGTAGCTATCAAATCACGGAAACGGTGCAACCAGAGACTGAGAAGCTAAATAAAAGTGAAGTGAAGGAACAGAAACACTCAGTCAAGAGCAAAGAGAAAAGCTGGAAAAGTTTCAGAATCTCTGGACGGGTCGCACAGGAGCACCAACGAGGTCCTTAGAGCACTATCGTCAGTACAATAAATCATCAGCCTTTCTAAAGAACGCGGCGCACCCGAGAGCTTCCCAACTTAGGTTGGCTTGAGCTCGCATCACTTCTGCAGCATTTGCTTTGTGTAGAGGACCAAGTCAGCACTACGTGCCCCTGCAAGGTTTAGGGCGCCTCATAATCAAGCGAGACAAGACGTGTGAGCGCCGCCAAACTTTCCGTGGCGGAGATACGGCGTTGGGACTTTAGAATACATGCACACAAATTGACCGTGTAGCAGTACATAAGCAACTGCATGCAGAAAACTCTGTGAATACTATGCAGAGACTCAACAAACATATTATTATATTAGTTGTTGAAGCCTCCCTAGACGTAACTGCGGTGATTCAAGCGAGGAAAAGGAAGGGACACGTAGTACGTCGATAGAAATGTGGAACCCGAACACGACGAGGGATCCACACCCATGACAACAAGTCAGGAAAGAAGAGAAAGAACCGAACAAAGCATAACCAGTATGAGTATGAAAAGAAAGGAAGCGTAGCTAGCGGGTACGAAAGACAAACGTTCCGAAGGCCTAGCTAATGGCTAAAGTAACCTACCAAATCTCCCTGGGGCGCTGCTCCCCATAACATAAGATAAGCGAATCTAACTAACCTAACCCTATGGCCTACCTTCGCCCCCTGAGGGGCTCAAACATATAACTATAAACAAGCCAGCAATGCACATAGTCAAGCTCAAGTGAGGCCGACTATAATGCTTCAGAAAACAAAATGGAAGAAAAGAAAATTTCGAATAGCAATGGAGAACAAACGCGGGCACAACACAGAAACTCAAATTGTCCAACATTTGTTGCGAAGCAGCTGGCCTAGCCTAGCCTGACGCATCTTGTCATACAGTACAGAGCGGGCTATACGTAGCCTATGCCAAGTGGGAGGTGCTACTGCCGCCAACTGGTACACCAGTGTAACGCCAACAATATTTTGAAGGTTATGGTAAACATCAGCGTTAGTTACTGGCGCATTGTGCCACACGTTCCCCAACACTCATTGCATCACTTGCCTATATTACAAACCAGGCAATGCCGACAAGCAGATGCTCTCGTAGGTAATGCTAGAGTTGGAATGAACGTTCATGCCTCGTCTTACACAACACGCCTTACAAGAGACGAAGAGATATGTAGAATGTCGATAGAACGTGAGTCTCATGAACGAGGGTCATCTTTAACAGGACCAAAGCGCCCAGGTAGGCCACAGTGCATCGGAAAAGAAAAGGAAGAACAGAACAATTAAAGCATTATTAGTAAGAGCATGAAATGGGAAGGAAGCAAGTTGAACACAACCTATGATGTCCTAAAAGCTTTACTTATGATCTTGTAAAGCCGGATCCTATTGGGGGCTCGACTCCTCGTAGAAACATAAGAGGGGTTCTCTTGTAACTGTAAGTGGTTGATATTGATGCAGTATGAGCCCAAGAACTACCTTACGCAACGGGGAAATGTGCTCTAGAACTCTATTAGAGGGCAATATTTTACGGAACATGGCTAGTATTTTCTCCCCAAAAACATCACAACCGATTGTTAGAATTAATCCGTTCTCTACTGAACGTTTTTAACAAGTAGGATTAACAAAGGAATCAGCTCGACAGAATAACACTGGGCGTGATNCTGCCTATATCGCGCCGAACTATTCCTGTGTTTAACCACAGGCTCGTGCACCGGCTAGGGCGCGTTTTAAATTGTCAATGATTTTTGTCTCGGCTTTTCTGCCGGTAGGTCTCAAAGCGGTCAGTGCGCTACTCCAGGAAAAAGGCGCAAGTTGAGCATCTCCAACCCCCGGGCGCGGCTGAACGCTTTCGCTCAGCCGCGCCGCACAGTGGAAGGAAACGAAATACAAGAAGGTAGAAGTCCAGCGGGAATAGGTCAGCCACCTCGATCGGCAGCCCACCTCCCGAAACAGGAGGGGAAGTATTGAGAGCCTACCTAATTTTACAAAACTAACCTTCTCAGCAGGAACTGCGGCCAGATGCTGCATCCCCTGCGGAGAAGGCACTCGGGACCCTTGGGTGCGTGATGCCCAAACATATTGTGGTAGGGAAACGGCCCGCCATAATACGCCCCTGAGGGCTTCTAAGAGAGTAAAAATGAAGGGACATAAATAGTATGCCGAGAGTCACGGGGAACCCAATTAGGTATTAGGTATTATAAGAAGATTCAAGCCTCCCTAAATAAGTACTAAGCTCTTCTAAGAGAGGAAAAGCTAGGGACATATAGTATGTCGACAGAAAAACGGGGAACCCATGCACGAAGGTGTTCCCACACAGGATCAACGCGCATGGGAACAGCAAGTCGGGAAAGAAGAGGAAGAACAGACAACAGTAAGATCAGTAGGAGTATGAAAGTGGAAGGAAGCAAAGTGGGCACGAAAGACAGACGTAGGGAACCCAATTTTACGCAGTAGGTAACTTGGCAGTAGCACGGCAACTCTAGGTTCGTGGCTGCAACACACCTCATATAGATGCATCTCGGCATGAAGGTACCACTAAAATACGTAGAAGTAATGATAGTAGTAGTAGGTCACACCAAAGACAATAAGCCCTTTGAGAAGCACATGGTGACTTTGCGCCATATTCAGAGGTTTCACAAAGCGCCAATGATACGCAGCGCCTGTCTAATACATACATCATATTCCCAACGAGTTTATGCATGCCCCTATAGCCCTCGTAGCAGGACAACAATACTAGACAACAATCCAATCTGGGAATTGAACAAAAATACAACGGTGTCGCAATTTCACAGTAAAAACAATCCTGTAATGGGTGCTGAAAGCATCCAACTTTCCAATTATAGCAAAACGAGTATTATTATTATTATTATTATAGTCACAGTTTTACCACCGTATCCACTCGATGAGTGATCCGCACAGTGCAAACTCGGTCGTTCTCCTCAGCTCGGTAGGAACAATTTAACTCGGCATTCCTGCCGGAAAATCTCGGTTGGCTCAGTGCGCTACTACTGGCGGGAAAAAGGCGCAAAGTATAGTAGGAGACACTCAAGTGGTCGGCCCTTTTTGTGTCTTTCCACCCGAGAGAGACTAGAGATGTCCCGCGAACCAAGTCGGCTATCTCGATCGACAGCCCACCTCACGGGGCAGAAAGAGGAAAGTAGAGAACCTACCTAACTTTAGAATACTAACCTCGTCAGCAGGAACTGCGGCAAACTGCAACATCCCCTGCGGATAAGGCACTCGGGAACCTTGGGTGCGTGATGCCCAAACATATTGTGGCAGGGAAAGAGCCCGCCACAATCTGACCCTGAGGGCCACCACACGACAATTGAACTGCAATATCGGACCACATGTTTGAGCTTCCTTGTATGCAGCGCTGTGTTTCAAGAGAAAGGAACAGATAGGATGTTGACCGCAATGTGGAACCCGCGCACGACGGTATTCCCGTATACGACGCCCTCAGAAAACACGGGTGCACGCACGTAACCAGCAATATCCAGAGCAGCGTTGCAATACAAGACACCATTTGCGGCACAACAACATTTTGGTATAGCTGAGCTGTGCGATGCTATAAATAAATTTAAAAGCATAGCAAATAATAAATAATTTTCACATAGAGCTACTTATATTACTCTGGCTGCGTCGTTTCGCTAAAAGGACTCTTTCTCCTATAGCAGTACCTACTATAGAACTGTACCCATCATAATAATAGCCGAGACGACACGTCTTGTGAGCGGCGGGCGGGTGAAACGGACGCAACCCGCAATACCCTGCAGATGTGACTGCAATGCGCCACGGTACTTGTAACTAACGGGTTCACATGGGCAGAGAATCTAGTGAATGGATGATGGTTTAGACATTCTCGACCTGGATCAAAAACAGAGACAATGCTAAGCACCGCACAGCGATCCTAGAAACGCAAATTTTAAGCTCAAACGCAACGCTGACTGAGACACTTCCATCCTGATATTTCATTAGCGTTTCAATTTATTTTGAACTTCAGCCACTATCGTTGGTTTCGTTCCGTTCAATCAAGGTTCAGGACTTAATCCAGTTTCGGTTGGAAGCGGATCGAGAATAACACCTGAAACTTGATCCAAAGTAGCAGAACTCACGACTGAATTTAAGGACAAATTCAAACTAGTGAAATGAGCTCATTTCGACAGACTGTCCCAACTAATGACGCCGAATATATGGAGTGCATTGGTGTATAATAATGGCATTTACGGGCAGCGGGCTACAGTTGATCCAAGGAGTCGTCTAGTAAAGAGCTACGCACTGAACCAAAAGAGCTACACATACCAGTGAAGGACGGGATATTGTATCAGTTGCTAGTACTTCGTATAAGTTGTGTCAGCACACAGACGTGAACTCCGAAATAAGGCATAACTCCGTCTCGCGTTCTCGTCTCTTCACGACCAAATGCTGCATTCATATAATAAAAATTCACTGGATAACGTCCCAGTCGTTTAGAAATATTTCACACAAAACGAAAACTTAGTAAACTCAAAGACAAAATATGCACTACTATTCTGCATTACTCGAGACAAAGCCGATACGCAAAATAACACCAGATTAATTTAAATCTTACTGGCATCGGTTGACGAAACGTAAAAACTTCAATTTCATCAGTACACACGGAGTGGAAGTGAAACAAAAAAACTATGTTACAACGGGAGACCAAGAACGTTCATAAAAACTTCTCAAAAACATAAATTAAAGTCTATTCCCTAATACAAGAAACAATAATACCCTACCTGTAATATGTTACACAGACATTGCGTTTCAATCGCGCTTCCACGCAATCCAGCATTTTGCAGTATAACAGACACTTTCCTATTGCAGATATATAAAAAATTTAATTCTCTGAAGAGAGCCCACGCCAAATTATTGAGCGTACGTCACTTGATACACACGCTCTAACTAGCTATGCGTACATAAACACACCGAGTAAAGTAAAATAAATCTGATTCCCTATGCTCTCTGAACAGACATAGGGGATCCCCTCATATTTGCGGGTTTTTAGTAAGGGATATGAGTGTAGTGCTTTGTAGAATGACCTCGATGGCGGATGTCCTTCCTTACGGACATTTCAATCTAACTGTAAAGTAGAAAAGCGTAGCCAATTAACAGCCTATCAATTTCAAGGTAGAGAAGTGACTCTGTTTTCTTGTGTTCCATACGCAACATATTTCAAACAGCATCAGTACGACTCGGTACTTAGATACTTACCACAGCAAAGGCTCCCACAGTATTGTAATGGTAACGAAAGTGGTTACCTGTAAAACAATAACTTGACAATATGCGAGACACCAATAGAATATCCTCAGTATTAAAATGACTGCAGAGGCTCAAAAGACTCTACCATTGAAATGAGGGGCGGCTTCAGATCAACTCAACTGAGATGCAGCGGCTGACCCGACGGCAACATCTCCTTAGAATTTGTCAAACCAGTTATGTGTACATATAGTTTTAATTTATAGTGAGAGAAGAATTCACACCAATAACAGCAAGCCTAAGCAGGGCCCAGTAGTTATATCATTATAGGCTTACAAGTGCAGAATAGCCAATGCAGAGGACTCTTACGTCACACAACCAGTAACGAATCACACGACTGGCGTGACAGCACTCACCAGAGAAGACTGGGAGACCGACTGACTTTTGTTTACAGAAATGTGAGAAAGTGAGGGATTGCACGTAGAAACTGGAGACACAGTGTCACAGAGAGGTGGTGCAATAGGAATGGAGCACCGCAAAATAATCTAGGGTCCCGCAGCTAGTAATTAAGTTAAGATCCTATAGTGGCAGGCAATCACTAGGTGGTCTTGCTCTTAGGGCGTTGACCTTTGACTACATTGGGACGGTTCCTGATGACCCCTCGCTTCCTTCTGCTGATCTGTAAGGGAAAAACAGCATTACTCAAATGAACAAAATGCAAAAATCTTATCTATAAAACATCTAGAATTAGATATCGGAGAAAAACTACTACTGGACTAGCTATATCTTATCACTCGCATCTTTACACCCGCATTGTCTAGGCACTGCAGCACATCTGTTCCAAGTTAGAGCATGAAGGCTATGGCTCTCCAGTATATATATACTGGGCTCCTTGATTACGATACCATCTGCCTGCAATGTTTTCTAGTTATGACAGGCAGACTAGCATAGCTCAGGCGAGTCCAAACTGCCTCAACCAAACCATTTTCCCCAATGCACTCAACTAACTTGTAACGTATCGCTCATACATCTAGTACAGCAGCTAAACTCGCAAAATGAGAGGAATTGTGCATTTTGTGAAAAAAGCAGGAAATTTATACCAATGTTACTACATAGCTTGGGCTTTTATTTCAGATGCGGAGGTAAGCTGGATTTGACTTCTGAGGGCGGCCATCTTGGATTTTTGAATATGGCTACCATTTTCTTATTTTATTAAATTTCTCACCTTCTATTTCACCTAGTTTTGATCTCAGAGTTTAAACCTACATTTTCAGGGGCAAGAAAACCACTGAAGCTAAATTCAATAGGCTAGGTCCCATCACAATGCTGTTTTATGCTATATTCAGCATTTTGATAGCTCCTGAACTCATAAAATGTACATGATCAAAGTAAATGAAAGTCATTGATGTTGGTAACAAATGCACTACCCACCTAAACATTACATTTCAAACAAATTTAAACATTAACTTCAACAGAACATAACATGATACACTACACCAAGATATCATTAGTCTAACAACTATATGGATTATAAAGAATTAGCAGTCTGTGGCACAGAAGCACAGGGCAGTGCGCTTGCGTGCTGCCTTTCTGCACTTGCAGTGTCCAGTGCATTATCTCTTGCAGCCACAGTGGATCAGCTCGAGGCAGCTTTCAGCTCTACGAGCAATCTCTAACACAGATCATGCCTTTGATGTTCGCCTTGGATCATACGAATTATTCCAGATGGCTGTCTGTGCATATCTGTGACATGATGACCTTGGGAGACAAACACCCAGATGTCCTGGCAGAGTTCCACTCTGGGAACTTTGTGGTACACAAAACTAGCAAGGTCTCTGCAATGGCGATTGAACAGTGCCATGGTCAACGGGTCTGGTGGAGCTACGGGCTGACAGGCAACCTCGGAGCACTCAGACGATGGATGGTAGCAGGCCCTGAGATCTCCAGGATCATCACAGAATTTGAGGACCATGCAACAAAACTACAGAATTGAGCAACAGACACAGCATATCTTCATCATGAGCCGCATCTTGGAGTGCAAGCAGCCTTTCTAAAGGAGGTCAGAGCTCTTGTGACTGTGCTAGAAGAGATGGGAAATCCATTCTTAGAAAACAGTCAGGTTGTGCTAGTCTTTGAGACAAGGGATGTTATGGATACTGCAGTGGCAGACACCGTGAGAAAGGTCGAACCACTTGGTGACGAGCAGTAGATGCAAGAAGTGTGTTGAAGAAAGACTTGAAGTGTGCACAGAACCTGCCACAGACAATGTCAAAAAACAAGCTGCCCCTGTTCAGCAGGCCACCAGTATAGACCCAGTCAAAACAAAAGAAAGAGCTTGTTGCACTTTATGAAGAGTGACTGTGGTCTCTTCTCTAGGCTGCACATTTCCTGTCAAACACGAAACGGAGACCTGAACCAATACTTCTTCTCTCATGATCATGCAGCGCCACCATCTCTGTCAACAAGAGGGAAACTGAGACTTGGAATGAAGGTAGATTTGCTGCAGTGTTTAGAATCAAACCTGCCTGAAAACAGAAGTTTGCACCATACATCTCCTCTCAACTCCAGAAAACTAACCATTTTGACCTTGTCTAGGATGTATACCTACCCGACAGTCTGAAAGCAACAGCAAGAGAGAAAAGGGAAAAAGGCTCCAGGAAGAGAGTTGCATCGTTGACTGTGATGCCAAAGAACTGGAAGCAGTTCCTTCATGAAGATGGGGATAAATTTCAATTGTTTGGCTTTCTGTCACAAGAAACCACTCGGCATCCACAATACTATGGCAAGGAACTGTATGCAACACATGGAAGGGATGTCCTCTGTTCTTTTGCAGAGTTGGACCTGACCAATCTTGCTCCTCGTTCACAGGAGAGAGCTGATACCCGCCTATGCTTCTGCATGTGGCAGATGCTATTCTGAAAGGACACAAGAAGGTGACCACTCGCACAGTTGACACTGACGTGCTGGTAGTAGCTGTCGCTTCATTTGACAGAGTCAAACCAGATGAGTTAAGGGTTACTATTGGGACTTGGTCAAATCTCTACTGCATAACCGTCCATGAGCTGGTTGCCCTAATGGATCCAAGACGGTGCTCCAGCTTTCCTATCTCTCATGCTCTCACAGGGTGTGATACTGTGTCTGCGTTCCGTGGAAGAGGAAAGAAAATGGCTTGGGAAACGTGGAAGTCTTTCCCAGAGGTTACTGTTGCATTCACTGAACTGCATGGCATGCAGCCTGACATTATTGAGGAGTCAATGTCACTATAGAAAGATTCGTGGTGCTCATGTATGATCGCACCAGTGATATTATGGAGGCCAACCAGACTAGGAAACTTCTCTTTGCCCACAAGCCAAGAGCTCTGGAGAACATTACTCCACCCAGGCAGCTCTTCAGCAGCATATCAAACGAGCCTACTACCAGGCCAACATCTGGAACCACTCATTAGTTTCACAACCCGAGTTTCTGAATCCATCCAACTGAGGCGGGACTAAGGATGCATCTGGGTGACAGCCCCAGTGGATCACTCTCTTAGAAGCAGCAAAATCCTGGCACAAGCCGATCCACTGTGGATGCAAGGAGTGCACTGGACACTGCAAGTGCAGGAAGGCAGCACTTAAGTGCACTGCATTGTGCTTCTTTGCCAGAGATGGCTAATTCTTTATAATCCATCTAGTTGTTAGACTAATGAAATCCTGGTGTTGGTGTCTCATGTTATGTTCCGTTGAAATGTAATGTTTAGGTAGGTAGTGCATTTGTCACCAACGTCAATACCTTTATCAAGTACATTTTGAGTTCAGTAGATATCAAAACGCTGAATATAGCATAAAACAGCATTGTGATCAGACCTAGCCTATTGAATTTAGCTTCAGCAGATTCTTTGTTCCTAAACTGAAGGTTTAAACTTTGAAATCAAAACTCTAGGCGAAATAGAAGGCGGGAAATTTAAAAAATAAGAAAACGGAAGCCATTTTGGAAAATCCAAGATGGCTGCCCTCAGAGGTCAAATCCAGCTTACCTCCACATCTGAAATAAAAGCCTATGCTATGTAGTAACGTTCGTATAAATTTCATGCTTTCTTCACAAAGGGCACAATTTTTTGGTTAATCGCTGTACTAATCAGTTTCTATCCAATTGTAAACATATCTCCGGCCGACACAGCAAATGGTAACTTTGTCAGGCGACACCATGCAAATGAGTCGAATTAGCATGTATAATATAACCCGCCTCCGACGTGTATGCAACGATTTACAAAGAGGAAGGCATATAGTGGCTATGTCGAAAGAAACGTGGAACCCATGCACAAGGTTGGTCCCAATTTCCAGCCATACTGTATCATCGAGCACGGGAATAGCAACTCAGGAAAGCTAAGGAATAACAGAACCACAATTATTAGTAAGAGAAAAGAAAAAAAGCACGGTGGGCAGGTAAGCAAGATAACCCAAAGGCCAATCTAAGACCAAGTTAACCTAGTGTCCATGATGGACACCGCCGGATATGTAAATTAACAGAGTATCGCCCTGCCCTCTCGTTGTCCCACTACTGCACTGCATAATGTTACAGTCTAAGCACCTCTGTGCATACCAGGCTCTGTTACTTTGCTGCCACGGCTCTTGGTCCTAGTGTATTTCTACAGATAAAGCCTCCGTAGCCAGGTGCATAAAGGGTTAATGCGTCCTTATAAAGTAGCCACCTATATACTGTAGTTAGGAAGTTTAAGCCTCCGTTTCCGAGCAGAACGATATCGCAGAGGAAAGAGCTAGGAACATATAGTATGTAAAGAGAAACGGGGAACCCATGCACGAAGGTGTTCCCACACAGGATCAACGCGCATGGGAACAGCAAATCGAGAAAGAAGAGGAAGAACAGAATAAAATATGAGTAAGTAGGAGTATGAAATCGGGAAGGAAGCAAAGTGGGCACGAAAGAGAGACGTCCCGAAGGCCTAGCTAATGGCTGAGGTAATTTCCAGGGGCCCCCTGGGGTAGCTTGGCCCCATGGCATAGGATTAGCCACTTATATTTATTATTATATTCAGAAGTTCAAGTCTCCGTTTCCACAACAACGGCGATATCACAGAGGAAGAATGAAGGGAAACAGAGTGTGACGATGGACACGTGGAACCCATACTCGAGGGTGTTCCCACACAGGATCAATGCGCATGGGAACAGCAAGTCGGGAAAGATGAGGAAGAACAGATGGAAGAAAGATCAGTAGTAGTAAAAGATGGGAAGGAAGCAAAGTGGGCACGAAAGAAAGACGTCCCGAATGCCTACCTAATGGCTAAGGTAACCTACAGGGTCCCCCTGGGGGTGTTGTTCCTGTTCCCCATAACATAGGATGGGCGAACTTAAACTAACCTAACCCTATGGCCAATGGCCCATCCTATGCCTCCCGAGGAATAGCCACCCATATATTTAGGCTTAGACCGCACCATGCATGGTGTGGTATATGATTTAAGTAAGGCGCCATGTGTTAAACATGGAAAGTAATTTGATTGTTAAAATGTATATAAGCAAAAAGAAGTGCATTATGAGAAACTCCAACACGCAGTTCTTTACTAGACTGCATTTCAAAAACACACACATTAGAGGCCCATCTGAGGCACACACGTAACAAAAGACAATGGTTAGATACAGAGCGCCCTAGTAAGTAGTAACCCAGAGTTCTCGCGTCCACAGCAAAGCACAACCTTCACGATACGAGTCTGAGAGGCACTGAACCCCACACAGGCAATGTTCACGGCTTGCGGACATACATGTAGATTGTAGAACTCCACACTGTCGTCCATACAGTACAGCTTTTGCTTGGCTACAGCGACCTTCAGAACTGAATAATAAAGACACTGAAAAATTTTTGGTTTCTCGTGGGACTAGCGGCGTCTGCAACGTCCTTTAGGAAGGACCGCGGTCCTCATACGATGAAGCCTCAGTACCCACATTTGCTGTGACCCAAGGAGAAAAACGAAGGGACGCAGGGTACCTATGCCAGACTAAAAGATAGCTAGAGTATTGCATATGGGCACAACAAACCAAGACAGAGCAGAAACAAGAGCGTAGGTAGGAGTAGGGAGGATGAACGTAACATTGGATAGATGATGTGAACTAATTCAACGCTGCGGCCAACAGACAATCCTACGCTCTTAGAAGGGTAGGTACCTAAAGTCGGCCAACGCAAGGACTCTGTTTTCAAAGCTTAACTCTTCACAGCAACATTCAATCTTGCCTTTTCCATAGAAATGACACAATTACCCAGGTAAGTATCATATGACTCCTACAATCGTGGGGTACAAAGCTCCATAGTCAAAATTACTCATAATTACATTATTATGCGCGTCATTGCTGAAATAAATACAAGACGCGAAAGCTTAGCTGCTATGCAGCAGCACAAAGAAAGAAGATATTTCTATTAGCTCTCGAGATACACGTACTTCACAGTAATAATGAGGACACTGACCATGGCGCTTGGTACAGTACGACTCCAAAGGTATCTCATAAGACAGCCCATGCAGTGCAGACTTAAAGCTGCTGAAGCAACAGGAGATCTGTGCTGCTCCATCTTTGTCCAACTATGCTGAGAGTGAGGAGCCAACATTTGAAGTGAATACGAGTTAAGGAATACAATAGAACAGACTCGTGGGAGCCAGACAAAAGGTTCACGAGTAGATTTGGTCTTGTGTCGACTAGGAGGTTGGAATAGAATGCACCGTAGTTTAAGGACAACTAGAGGGCGGCATGGGTAACACAAAGAGCTCGACTGACTACACTACACTGGGGGGAGGGGGGTCGTATCCGCCGCTCACCCTCAACACTCTGCATTGCATTACCTGCCGGCACTCAATTGCCATACAGACAGCAAGCCAATAGCTGCATCACCAAGCATTACATTGACTTGCAGCTACATCAGTTGACACTTCCCTGAACACAACGCGGTGTTGCAACTAAGGAAAAAGCAAAGGGCTACTAGTACTCGTACGTCGAAACACCATTGTTATATTAACTTAAGCTTCCTTTGTCGCAGCAACGGTATTATAAGGGAGGAAGAGACATACCTATTGACTATTGTTGTGTGCCGATAGCACGTGGAACCCAAGCATGAGGGTCTTCCCACACTGCATCAAAGCACATGGGAACAGCAAGTCAGGAATGAAGAGGAAAAACAAAACCAAGATCGTCAGCCATACTAAGCGAAATGTAGGAAAGGTAGTGGGCATTAAAGAAAGATGTACCTAAGGCTAAATTGCAGCTAAGGTAACCTCTGGGACCTTTCAGGTGCCGCGACTCCACCCTATAACACAGCATGCTCCATTCTCTGCTCTTGAGGGGCGCTGTCTGACAGCAGCAATAACGCAAGTGAACAAAACAGTAAGCCGGTGTATGGTTGGATAAATCTAAAGCAAATGGCTAACAAATAATACCGCATGTAGTTCTATATGCAGCAAACAATCAGGCTATCGAATGCAGGTTTCCTCCCACCAACTCCATTTATACCACGTATCATACGAAAGCATCATAAATCAGAAAGCAACAGGTAATGAAATTCGATAAGGTAGTAAAAAAATCTAGATGTACAGTCCAAAACAATCAAACACCATATCAAGTATAACATTGTAGTAAATCAATGGCATTTTAACAAATCACAAGCAAAAAACCAACAACTATTTGACACTGCATCAAATAGTACCAGTTTATGTAAATCACACATCACCACTTCTTATGAAGCAGCCCATCCAATCTCACACAGCAGGGAGTATTTATACTGTAGCTCAATACCTATTCCAAGACGTCAATAAGATCCTTTTTTTTTGTTTCCTGTTTTTGTGAAAAGCACCAACAAAATATTATACAACCTCCGCAGCTAATTTAGGTACTGTTGTAGCCTCTGAATCGGTTCAGAATTCTGTTAGGGGAGTCCTCACGCAGCCCACTAGAACATTAAATTTAGGAAATCTCCTTCTAGACAACAGTGGGTAGTGCAGGAGAGACAACAGAAGTGGGCATTCAGTAGGTATATCAAGCAGCACGGGGGATAGAGGCACGAAAAGAACACAAAGAAACTACAAGTCTAAAAAGAAAAGAGCTGTGGAGTCCCTCTTGTGGGAGGAGGGGGGGCGTGACTCCCGTAACACAAGACAAGTGCGACACAGCAAATCTACAAAATGATACTAATAGCCTTGGAAAGATAAGATAAAGAAATTTTCGAAAACGAGATAGGTAAGAAATTTGTCCATCACCATTGGATTCAACTCTCATTATGTGATCTTGCTATCTGTCTGATAAACAGCACCTTTGAGATCACTTAACACACGCAAATGGCTCCTCATTTAACTATTAAAATAATTTAGGGTGTAAAATATCAAGGTCATTGTTTAACAGTAGCAGGTCTGGAGGTCTTGAAAAGCAAAAACCGAACACGACAAAACAGAGGAGAATTAATTATAAACGAACTCGAAGAGCAACGTCTTGGGACAGGAAACATATGGTGTCGTCACTCACAACGACCAAACTGTCACCTAAATTACGAATGTTAACTATGAGATCATATAGCTACTGGCTGAGTGCCGAATGACGAGAACTTGCAGAAGTGACAAGAGTGTAACGTTAGGGCATGCCCTTCAGACTGCCGAAAGTATGCAGACTATGGCGTAAAAGTGAGTGGCATCAGATGAAATTCTACGAGTGACGAAGACGACGTTCGTGCATCATAATGTTCATAGTTAAGAGCATTCCGCTCGTATCGGGAGAAGTAGGGTAATTATGACGGATATATCAGTGTAAGGAACAATGCGAGAAATTCTAGAATAAACAAAGACTGCAACGTTACGGCATGCCGTTCATACTGCAAAGCAGTGCGTTGACTATGAAGGCAATGAAATATCAGTGTGGCACAAGATAAGGAATTCTAAAAGTGAAAAAGGTTGTAACGTACGAGCAGTTTACTAACAAATTCGATCCAATGCTACAGAAATGGTATCATGCCGGTGCAGCTGGTCTGCAGGAACTCAACCACAAGCAAATCAGGGCTTATTATATGAAGCACGCAACAATGTACGAACTTAAGATGGTACAAACAGATTATGAGTGCATGCGTGTACTTACATCTCGCTCCAAGTCCTGGTTGAGAGAAATAGAGAATATGGTGAGCAGATATTCACGTGGACTAACGCTGATATTATACTCATGGTGCTAAATGGTTTGATAAGCAGATATACCGACGGTCCTGGTATAAACCTCCCTAATCTTAATGAACCAACAGATAAGATTATACGTCAATTATAGCTACATTAAACATAAAGCAACGTATCAACAACAGGCAAGGGACATATTTTGCCAATACTGTACATAAACATTTCGCAATCCATCACTTTTAATAGTAATGGCACATTATATCCTCAAAAGAGAGGAAAGCCCTCGCGCCAACACCCTTGAACAAATGATTCGATGTACCGATCCATCAATGTCAGGAGCTCCGTCTCTTAGACCTCCCCAACTAACTGTATCACCTCTAATATTTGCAAAGTATGTACTCGCCATGTTGAGAAAAATAAACTCAAGTTACAAAGATAAGTGCAAACTAAATTGGCGAAAATGTAGTTCTCATATGGCAGGACTTTTATAGCTTTCCTACTTTTGCAAGCAAACTTATTGAAAACTTGAGCACTCTGAGACTGCATACCTCCGTCAAAGGAGGCAACGGTAGCAAAAAATTCAAATTGGCTCTGAAACCATAATTTTCTTTGCATATAAACTTCAAAATCTAATCATTTGTGCTTCTTGATAGTAATAACAGCTTGTGCAATTTTCTTGAAGATCAGTTAATAACTTTTTGAGTTATATTGCTAACAAATGCTATAACAAACATGAGTCAAACATACAAACGAACAAACCGATCTGCACCAAAATTTAATAATTTATGTCATTTAACATTACTAACAATCCCTATAAATTTCCTAAAGATCCATTCATTATTTTTTGAGTAATTGTGCTAGCTAACTAGCATAAAATTAAAAATAATGACAAACGAACAAACAGGTCATTACCAAAATTTGGTCATTTACTCTTCGTTATATACCTAACAAAACTCATGTTAATTTCATCAAAATCCATTCATAACTTTTTGAGTTATGGCATTGAGAAAAATGAGGCAGACAAACAAACAAACAAACAAACGGATGGACATATTTTCACCAAAAGTTAATCATCTGTTCCTCCTAACATACCGAACAATCCCTGTGAAGTTTTATCCAAATCGGTTCATAACTTTTTGAGTTATCTTGGTGACAGACAGACAAACACGACGAAAACATAACCTCCGTGGCGGAAGTAATAATTTCCTTCTATGGTTTGTTGGCCTAGCAGGACCAGTGGACATAATGGAGTATTTTACACCAGAAGGTTTAGATTTACTAGTTACAAGCGAGTGTCGGTCACGACATTATTCAAGTATTTGCACCAGCCGTGTTGCCAGCAGCCTCAATTTAATGAGTAGAGTCACGACGCACTTGCAACAAAAGAATTCACTTACATTGTGCCCAACAACGCCATAATTATCAATGAAGGGAGCAGTCAAGACTGCAAAATGAAGATCGATGTCTATTTATATTTACATAACAGGAGTCCATAAAGTCCACGCACAATTATTTAGTAAGGAAACTCTCGAAATATAAACTGCAGCAATAGCGAGGGCATTACTTCTTTCACTAAAAAATTATGACTTCATGCATCAGTAATTAAGTGAAGCCAATGCAAATTATATGGCGTCATATTTGACGGCTGGATACCGTACTTGTGAATGAGTAAAAAGAGAGTCGTGAGGTAGTGGGAAAATCTCAATATAGGCCTATATAGTGAGTATACTTAGTGAATTCATTACGGTATCTCCAGACACAAGTACCGTTTCTTATTTCGGCCCCATCACACAAGTACCTGGTAGTTTCTTCCTCAGAAAACTGACGGCATATGCACTAGCCAGGTGTGAAGTGTACCTAGTTAAAGCTTTTCAAGCCAGTTGCCACCTAGATAATTCACCGTAAATATTGTGAAGAATATTCAATAGGATTATACATAATACATGCACAAGCTGAGTTTGCAAAAAGCTTACCTTTTTGTACGTCTTCTTCTTGGGCTTGCCGCTACTGGAAGGCAGCTGTGGTCTGTTGAACTCGTCAGGCTTCTTTACTCTAAATAGGAGGCGGAAAACATAGATTTTACTCAAGCCTCCTCGGCCAGCAGCTCTAGACAAACTTACCAACAGAAAGAATGTCAAGAAGTTATGAACAACCGGCTACCACAGCAAGGTAACATAATGGCAATAGCTCATAGAGGGCCGGGGCGTATGTTCTGGTGTCTCTTTGGTAATGGGCCTATTGGTTCGTCTACTGACGCCTATATAATCTAATCTAATAAGAGCAAGTGGAGAAACAAAGAGCAATGCGAACACTATCAACAGTAGCAGAA
>LQNS02276622.1:3927323-3950227 GCA_001587735.2 Parhyale hawaiensis
AGCTCATAGAGGGCCGGGGCGTATGTTCTGGTGTCTCTTTGGTAATGGGCCTATTGGTTCGTCTACTGACGCCTATATAATCTAATCTAATAAGAGCAAGTGGAGAAACAAAGAGCAATGCGAACACTATCAACAGTAGCAGAAGAGATGAGAAGTATGTACAGAACCAGAAACATCCCACAGGTTAGAACAGAGCCAAGCCTCCCCGGCACACTGTAGAATGGTTTGTAAGCACGACGTTCCTGGACACAGGATGGATGAGCTTAGCCCTATGGCCACTGGTCTACCTTATGCTCAAAGAAATAGCCTATGTTCACATCTTTGCAGCTTTTATAAAACATTTAGTTAAATAACAGTGTCTATTTGCAATCAACAGCTTCGAGGTGGTCAATGAACAATACTGTCAGTACAGCAGTAGCTACAGGGGCAACCAATTGCATCAGGTCTGTTGATAGCACACACTGAATGGAGCGCTAATTATTACAGTGCACTAACCTTCCGAAATATCACAAATTATTCAAAGAAAACCAAATTAAATTTGTACCGCTAGTATCAGGGCACAAACTGGGAGAACAAGCAAATATTAAACTGAGCAGCAAGGAAAAGCATACCTGTAGATGCGCACTAGCCAGTGCTCGGTGGTGTATGCCTCTTCTAAATAGGTGAGTGTGATGTCCTTGTTGCCTATAACAGCATTGCGAGTCCGGTCGTGGCCAGCTGGAGAGCGGAAATCCAGCTGTTGGTAAGAAGCGAGCCCATTACATTACCTACTCGCTTGGTGAGGCCAACTGGTATATTCATTACCTAGTAGGCTGTACATTATTGGTGGGTAATTGGCTGTGACGAAAGTTGGAAGTAGAAGTGAAGGACGTAGAGGTTAAGCATAGGGCAAGCTACCTTCCACTTTCCAGACAATGAGGTAAAATTACAGAGTAGAGAGCGGCTCGGCAAAGAACAGCCTGACATAATACACGCGGAAAATGAGACGTGATAAGACAATGGAACTCGGCTACAAGGTGGGCGGAAGAAGAGATCCAAGGACCGATGTTAACTGATTCGGTTATGCACAATATAGGCCTAACCTTTACTATAACAGAACGAGCTGTGTCATTTGAAGCACGTTGTGATTATAGCTCCGGACCCGGCAAACCCTGGCCATTTTCAGCGCCTCGGCCCAGGTATATCGAATACTGCTTACCCCAGCTCCGGTTTTTAAAACTGTGAAAACCGGGGGTTTGGCCGGGTATTTTTGGAGAGAGGAGGGAAAACACATAAAGGCAATAAAACAAGTTTTCTGGCGGAAGCAAGTTTTTTCGTGAAAACTGATTCATTATGAGTGACGATTCACCAATATCATATCAATATGCTGTCTTAAACTGTCACTGCAAGAAACCTTGGTACGTATTAGTTTACTTTAGTAGGGTTCATTTTTTGTTTTTTAATCCACCCAATTTTTTATATAACATTCAAATCCGACGTCTCTAGTTTTCGAGATATTTGACTATGAATTTCGCATTGTTTTTCTATGGGAGAAAATAAGCCACAGTCGCACAGTGGGAAAACCTCTTTTCATATATTTTTGGGTTAGGTTTGGTTCCTACAGGGGCACCGTATATTTGCTCCCATAGGAGAACAATGGGAACTTCAAAGTCAAATACCTCGAAAACTAAAGCCGACCGCCACAAACAGACTTTAGATTAGCATTCTACATCAAAAATTAAAGGGAGTAAACTAAAACATTGGACCCTGATAAAGTAAATTTATGCCAAAGCCTTCGTGAGCCATAAATTCTTATATTTGTGAATAATGCAGGGTGCATAGCCTATATCTTCCTTGGCAATGCGTAACAGCATATTAATGGCTAGTGACGAATACATGTTAATAAATCAGCTACAATAACGATAGAAGTTATCACGACTGATTAAATATCTGCTGGTTTCTGCAGTGCATCAAGCCGAGTAAATCCTTAATCTTAGATCGCTAATGGTTGTCTCTGATTCGGAAATAGCGGGACAATACCAATATAATAATAAAAACTCAAATGCTCAATAGGATAAGTTGAAAATACATTATTAAATATATCCCAGATTACTTTCTAAGTTCCCGGTTTGAGTTAACAACATTGTAAACTTGAACCACATCATGGTATAACAGGAGAAGAAGCTCTGGAGGCAAGGAGCGCTACTCTCTATTGGCCATTCAGTGTACCACAATCACATAAATACACTAAAAAAGACATTATGGCCAAAATCCTTTTCGGTGATAAAAACATGCAATGAAAGTTTGCATCTGTGGATAATCAAATTCCATGACTTTTCCATGATTTCCAGGTGTGGCTGGGAACCCACACTGTGTAAAGCATCACAAAAAGATGAGAAAGAGTAGACAGAGAGAAACGGCGTGGATTGCTTTTACGCGGGCTCCACACGAGAGTAGGTAAAATTCTCTTGAGGTGATCGGTTCCTTACCACCATCAGCGACTCACCTTGCGGAGCGGAGGAACAAGCAAAGACCTACCAAACTTTACAAACTAACCTCTACAAATGAGTTCTGGCCAGAGACAAGGACTATATCGCAGTAAGACACTAGGGTTAGCTACCTCTTGAGTGCATGAAGCGGGATGGAGCCCCAACATGTTCTGATTCTGAGCAGGATAGGGCCACTAAAACCTACTGGCATATGCTGACGTGTTGAGGGACCTGGAGCAGCGGAACGTTGTTGATATATTTTCGGATTTCTCCAAGGCATTCGATAAGGTCAGTCATGTGGTCCTCATAAGAAAACTACAAGACATGGGAATTGATGGAGATATCTTGTCAAGGATTGATGCAATCCTATCTGGCCGCACCTTTCAAGTCAGTGTTGGGGGCTATGTCAGTCGCAGCAGACCTGTTACACGAGTGGGATCCCGCAAGGTTCCGTCGGGGGCCTTTGCTATTTTTGCTCTACGTTGACCCACTCATTTCTCGATTATCATGTTCTGTGAAAGTTTTTGCAGATGACAAAGTTGTACTTGTCGTATTCTGGGTCCTCCTCCATGGAAGGGCTTGCTTTGCTCCAGGCTGACCTTGATATTTTGGCTAATGTCGTGAAGCCTTGGAACTTGGTTTCGAATGGTGAGAAGAGTGTGGTTATGAGGTTTTGACGTGCCCGCCACATAGAGGATTATTATTTGCACCCCTATACCGTGGGAGATACTGTGCTTAACCTTGTTGACTCTCATTGTGATTTGCGGATGTTCTTGGGCTGTGAATTGCAGTTCCATGCTCATATAAGGCAATTGGTAGGTAAAGCAGCTGGACTTGCTGGAAGTCTCTTGTGCTCCACAGTGTGTAGGTCGCCAGAATTTATGGTGGCCCTTTTCGTTTCTCACATCAGGCTTCTCCTCGATTATTGTTCAGTTGTGTGGAACACAGGCAATGTGGGTGACCTCCGGGAAAACCTCAGCCAAGTCGTATCCACCTGCTCCGTACCACGTCCTGAACTCCTCGTCCTCATACCACTTTCCAACTCCGTTGAGTTGGACAAGAGTCACTCTCCTTCCAACCCAACCGCGCCCGACACTTGATTAAGTGCTGGAAGGTGCTTGCGGAGCAAGTGGGTTGCGCTGAGATGCATAGTTTCTTTTCTCTGGCTAACCGTAGTGGAGCTCGGGGCCATACATTAAAATTGATTCGCTCATACTTTGGTACTGAGGCTGGAGGGAGGGCATTTCCATCCAGGTGTGTTAGGCTTTGGAATTCGTTAACGGAAGAGGTTGTGTTGTCCCAGTCCTTAGATGTTTTCAAGGGGCGTCTTGCTTGTCACTTGGGGGAGGTATTGTTTGATTATGTGTGATTCAGTAGGTGTTGCTTCATGTTGGCCTGCTGCATGTTATTCTGTTGGCCGTGGCTACCTTGATGGTTGGTTGCTTTATTGGGTTTTGATGCGGTGTAGGTGGGGACTCCAGCCGCAGTTTGTAGGATGGCTGGCTGTATGGGTGTGGCACCGCCACTGGTATTGGTCGTCTTGTTTGTGTTTACACTTTAAGGTGTTACCTAACTTACTTGGGCTCCATTGCGGTAACTATCCCTCACCTTCCTCCTATGCTTACATTGCTGCACTGCTTGGCTGTGGTGATGCTTGTCTGGTGCCACTTGTTGCGAGAGTGTGGATGGTCTTGCTCCTTGTGGCGGGGTTTTGGAGGGTTCTGTAGTGTTGGGATGCGGCTGTGCTGGAGAGTTACTACCTAATGGTGCTCCATCTATGTGGGTAAGTATGTGTTGTTTGTAGGCGGATACCTGATGGCCAACTGCGCACCTCTCCGGCTCCTTGATGGTGTGTGCTTGGGTGTTCTCTTGCTGGTGCCGGCGCTCATGGCCGTGCTTGCCTCCCTAGTCTGGCTGTCCTGCTCTGGGCGGGCCTGGGCTTTGGGGACTGCAGAGGTGAGCGACTGCTAGTTCGCACTTCCCATGATTACCTCCCAAGGGGTACAGTTTACCTGGTGTAACAACGAGGTACAGAGCAAGGTCACAACAAGCTCCACACTGCGTCAATTATATATATACATTCTCTATTCCTGATGGGGCATCAGCCTACAGGACGGTGGGGGATGATCGAAACCAAGAGGAACCTCACATGTCACCATGTGCGTAGCTGCGCCAGATGTCCCTCACTCTACAAGTAGCTACTCTTCATCTGTATTCCTACTACTCGTGAAGCGAGGCTCCAGGGTATTATTAACATGACAAAAAGCACTCACCTTGAGTTCCCCAAATCTGTAGTAGGAGAGTTTGTACATGAGGCAGTTGAGCAGAGTGGGGGAGCCTTGTGCGTCCACACGGAACTCTCCTCTGTCAGTGAAGTAATCAGACTCCTGCAAGCAAGAGAGCAACATAATTGCAAAGCTTACAATTGCTATAGTGACCACGACATGCATTAAATATAATTTCAACACTTCGATCAATGCTACTGATGGAAGTATTTCTCTTCAGCATAATCTCTCTTAACATTCACAGTATGATGGAAAAAATCCAGAACACTATGTAACAATTGGTGTATTTATTTATACTAATGTATAAATCAAAACAATATAATCAACAAGAATGTGTGTATGTATGTTTATTATGTTTCAATATCTCATGTTACGCTCTAACAGTGGCTCCTAATCTTTCATTCCTCACACCCCAGGAAACCTATTATGTTCTCACAATTCCTACAATATTGACAACTCATCTGATGAAGAATGAAATTTATACTAGGTAGTTCTGTGCAACATATCTGAATTACTTTTTAAATTACACGGAAATAATGTAAGGTCTCACATCCTCTAAAATGTCACCTCGTACCTTTAGCTGAGAATAGTGAATATGTGCTCTTACAATAAAAAAAAAGAATCTTTATGTCTAAATTTGAAATTGAACGCACCTCTTGCTCTGCTAATGTTGAAATCCAAGCAATGATATCAACAGCAGGTCTTTATATTCTCATGAATTTTCATTTTACCTTTCTTCTTATATCAAAACTTTATTTGTTCTCAGTTCCAAATTGAGTAGATGATCAACAAAGCAAAGGGGAATAGCTATGTCATTCAGGGTGCAGTTGATGGAACAATTATATTTTCCAACTTGCTTGCTTCCTTCCTTCTTTTAACAAAACAACTTTTTGCGTGAGCGGAAAAAATTGGATGCGTCGAAGTTGTTAACTGCACATAATGAAGATGAAATTTTGAAATCGGTGATGCTTGTCTACTTACTAATTTTTTTTTTTGTGTGTCACTTCAGGGAAGGAAGCAATGCGCTGCTCTGCTAAATTGGAACCAAGGGTCTCATCGCTGATGATAAAAGTTGGTTGTTTTAGCTTTTATTATAATATTTAAAAATTTCAAGCTGTTTCCATAGCAAAAGCAATCTCACTAAGGATCAAAGAAGGGACACACAGTATGTCGATAGAAACATGGAGTCCATGGAGTCTTGCCGGGGACACTCGCAGTATGTAAGAATGGCAGGCAGAGGACATGGAGTGCTTACAGATGCACGAGGGCATTTTCTCTCTGAACGTGTATCAGAACAGCGAGTCAAGAACGAAGAGGAAGAAAGGAAAGTAACATCAGTAAGAATATGAAAGTGAAAGGAAGCAAAGGGGACACGATAGAAAAACCTCCCGAAGGTCTAATTAAAACTAAAGTAACCTACAAGGTCCCCCTGGGGTCGCTGCTCCCTCTAACATAGGATATACGAAAGGTACCAATACCTTTACACGATCCAATTTGTTGCTGGCAGCATTAACTCTCCACACCTACACTACCATTGCGTAGAACTTTACATGAGGTAACAAATTGCAACGCAGGAATGTTATACACACATGGAAAGCACAATAAACTGCAACTGACCAATTTTACCAACATTCATAGACCCAATATACAATCGCGACACACACTTAACCTCTCGCACAAACGACGCCATATTGGAAATTACCCAAGATGCCTCTGTCTTGGGATTACCCGGGTTGCCCCGCTGCAAAAGGAGTGACGCTATTGGCTGATACGTTTTTGTGTGACGTCACTATGCTTTACATGCAGGTGCTGCAGGCTCTATTGCCTGACATAACTATCTGTAGTAAATTAACTGCGGGCGAGGGTGTATTTAGGGTCTTACCACGGTGGCAGCAAGCGGAGGTAATGTTGCCCGGAACATATTGCGTCGTGTAAAGGTACCTGAACCTTATCCTATCGCCCAATGTATGCCCCTTGAAAGGAAATATACGTAGTGAAGACACATCTTTGCAGACAAACAATCTTGAAGAAAAATAGAAAATTTGCAATTTTTCCAGCGTCTAAGTATCATCGGCTATGAAGAAACTAAGAACGAAATAAACAGCAAAGTTCAATGATGGACCGAAACAGCAGTTCGACAAAATGGGTAAGATGCAGCAAAAATTTTGAGGCCAAACTTCCCCAGCATCACAGGCTTTAGCTTGAGAAAAATGAAATTCAAAAGGATGCTCATTTCCACAGTCAACCCAACTACAGATGAAGGAACTAAGTACCTAATTACTTTCGGAACAAATGAGCATGCTCTATCTACACTGTTTTACAACACAACGATGCCCATCTCCATAGAAAGGAACAAACTGAAGTTGGAGGAACTTAATTTGTCGAGCTCAATTTGGAAGTGTTCAAATTTTTATGTGTGTTTTAATGTAAATGATAGGAGGAAATTACAACAAATTATACATATGTAGGTATATATCTATCAATATTGCACCAAACACATAATGTGCACTATAATATCCTGCCCAGAATAAACAGATGGTACCGCTGATACGTCAGAGGCCACCTAATCATAATTTTCAGGCGTACGAACAAACAAAACGCTCAACATGAGTTTGAGAAGTCCTTTGATGAGAAGACAGGAGTGAGGAACTCGAGAATTTCGTTGAATTACTGATTGCTGCCGTTCTTAAATGGCACGAAGGCGATTAGTATCACATCAAATGGATGAACCTAAGCAATGCATCTCTTTTGTAGTGAGGGGTGCAAAGGCAACTAAAGGGACAAGTACGTGAATTATTATGTGTGTAGAGCCCCCCGCAGAGCAACGACACCGAAAACGCTTGGGTACCAGCTGCCACCGTCTAGGGTCTGTTGTCGTTACAAAGCCAAAATTTAGATGCACTTAACAATATTGTTTGCATATGTCACAAAAAGTAGACACTCAGCAACAAATATTGAAGGCAGCTTAGAATAATATATTACAGTACTATCAAGCCAGGTGACGTTAACTACTGTCAGGGTGCTGGGGACACTCGCAGTAGGTAAGAATGGCAGGCACAAGACACGGGGTGCTGACAGACGCACTAGGGTATTTTCTCTCAGGACCAACACGCACAGGTACAGTAAGTTAGGAGACGAGGCAAAGGATAGAACGAAAATATCAGTGAGTAAGAAAAAAAGAAACCGAGCAGGTACGAAAAAAATACTTCGAGACATCACAGAGACTTCAGTAGCCTGCCACCTTAACAGCCGTGACACTGCACGGAAAAGATCTTGGCGTCCATTTCTACCCAATGCCATTACCCTACCCTAGTCTTCCCACGCGCTTTCACGCCCTGACTACTCCCACACTTACCCTAATATCCTTGGGATGCTCGCCCTCAGCAATTCTGACCATCCACAGGAACTTGTTGATGTCGTCACCAGAGTTCGGTTACTGAGGAGGTTTCTACTGGTCCTGTATCAGGTGTAGGTTCAGGCAGTACTACAGTATCCGTCGTCTGAGTAACCTCCTGTAACGGAACGGTTGATTTCGTTACACGCTCAACAAGGTACATATGTTGTCGACTAGCGTTGTGCGGTTTGCCATTCCTGATAACACAAAAAAAAAAAAAAAAAAAGAGTTATCAGGTGACTTGTCTGCAGCGCCCAGTTTATGGGGGACCATATTTCCAAATAAGGAATATATACTCTTTTCAAAATGATGCTTCGAACCACAATCCCACAACAAGAGTGAGTAGCCAAATGAGATAATGATTAGCAGGAGAAATTGTTTCTGCTGTTTAAAAAAAAAAAATATATATATAGGTCACGACAAAGTACACTATTCAGTCCTCCCCAATAAACCTAACCAGGCAATTACAATTATGAAACTTCAAACTATTCAGCTGCGTAACCAGAGAGTGACAAAGAAAACAGGGATTTTTAATAGAAACCACATTGTTAAAAACCTCGTGATATGTGGATGGCTGCTAGTGAGTACGCGTATCCAAAAAGTAAGACAAGGATGAAAGAAGAAAGTTAAACTGAAAGAATGATATGAGCTAATAGGAAGAGTCTGCAGACACCAGTATAGTGGGTCCCAAGCGCGATCCTCTAAACCAGGCGGCAGGAGCAATTACCAGGGAACAGAAAACGCGACGTAACAAAGTCAGTTTCATCCATTTAACAGACAGCAAGGGCTATCCTATGAGACAACTTATAAGTGACCAATATCAGTACTTACCAGCGATCTGATAACCATAATCCCACCAGGACATGACCCGTGCCTGGTCTGGTGTGTTCTGTGAGAGCCAATAGTAAGCTTCTCTGAAGTCATCGAGGATCTGCCGGGAGCCGTCCTGGCCGTAGGATGCAAGTACAATGGACGGTGAGGAATAGGCATTACTGGTGACCCACGTACAGTGAACCGTGAACATCATTAGCATCATGAGTACAGCCAGAATGACCAATGTTTTGATATTGCTTCCTAAACTCTCACTATTTCCCGTCTTTTCGTGTTTAATTTTCCGTATTTTGCCAGCCTTGTCGTATTTGTTGCTGCGCTCTTCTTCATCATCACTGGACTCGAGACTGCTACGCTGAGGGGCGTCATCCTGAACAGAGAAGGTAGCAATGAGTGAAACAGAGATTCACCAAAAATGTTGAACTTAATTAAAGACTTAGCAACCAAGTAAAACTTCGGTTTCTTGTAGCAACAACACTGTTTGGACGTTTTCTTTGAAGAACGGTAAACCACAGAAACACAGAAAATTACAGGCCGCTAGAATAGTTAGGCGCGTCAGTTAGGTTACACAATCAAAATGAAGGATTTACAGGTTCTAGGTCTTTTCGGCGCGGATTAATTCGCCGTTAGGTCATTTCGCCGTGATGTAATATAAATGGCGTGGTAATATATAAATCACACCCAACCACGCCGAATCTAATATGCTATTATTATTATTGAAGGAAACTAATAGAAGCACAATTAGAAATTTTGTTACCCACGACGCGTTTCGCCGTGCCTCGGCTCATCAGGTGGGAGGGTTGAATCTGAAGACGTTAAGATTTTCTGAAATTTAGCCAGGTTGTCACAGAAAGATGTAGCTGTGATACCGAGTTATCCAAAGCTATAGAAATAATTTGCAAACAAGCAATTGTTTTTAGTTTTGAAACATTGTCCGCTGCAGTGACTCCAACTACAGCACGTAGATGTACCGGAGCGGCAGGAACCTCCGGCACAAGGGCTTCAAAGATGGCACATCTGCGCCGCGGTAGATGACGAAAATACAACAAACAACTATGATTAAATTTTGACGGGAGAATCCAGTAGCTTGAAGTGATGGAAAGCCTCTTGAGATGTTAAAAGCTCTCCAAAATGCAGCATACCAATTAAACATTTGCAGTCCTCCGCCAGCTGCATGATGTAATTTACTTGCCACAGCTTCTAGATAATTATCTACCTTAGAAGCCGTGGCAAGTAAATTACATCATTCAGCTGGCGGAGGTGACGCCAAAGGAAATTATGGTTTCAGAGCCAATTTGAATTTTTTGCTACCGTTGCCTCGCTTGGCAGAGGTATACGCTCTCAGAGTGCTCTAGTTATTAGTTACATGATTAGTTTAACCACTGTACCCGCCAGGGCAATCCGTACAGTGACACTAACGAGCAAAGAGCCCTCAGTGTGTCGTTAGGTAATCATAATTATACTAAGTCTCAGTGTAGGAGTTCATTACGGCATCTCCCGGGGCATCAATTTAGCCACTAGGCTATGTAGTTTACAACTGGTCGAACAAGGATGCAGAGGGTATTATACTAAATTTTTGATAGGCACGAGATGGATGTAGACATTATAATAAAGCACCAGAGGGTGCAACAGGGCAATTGTTTTCAAGTAGGTCTGATAGTTCTGGCGGGCAGGATAAAGAGAAGTAGCGGTAGCGTTCCTTCATAAAGGAAGGACACTTTACCAAAACGTGTAGGACAGTCAATGGGACGAGCCAGTCGGTACAATAGGGACAATGGTTGCCCGAAAGTAGAAATTCATGGGAGAATTTCGTATGGCCAATACGGAGGCGAGTTAAGATCACTCCCCAGTGACAGGAAAGACTAAGTGAGCCTGCCAGAGAGCGCGGGATGTCGGTTCGAGTTTTAAATTTATTGTGACGGGTGCGAATGCGAGTCCAGCTGGAGGTCTAGTGGTTGTTAAAGAGGTGTTTAACATTGGAACGGTAGTTGGTCCTAGGGAGTCATCCTGCGCACTAGACCAGATGCAGCTTCAACTACAGCTGCATCAGCGCGCCCATTGCCGGGTAAACCCCCTGCTATGAAAGGAGCGACGTAGTTGGGCGGAAGGCGGCGTTCAATTAAGAAGCCGTGCGTCAGTCTAGTACGGTCTGCACGCAATCGACAGATGACCATTTCCATGGGGCGATTTCGATATCTAGCCGAAGCCCAATTCCCAACAAAAGGCTTACTGACCTTCAATTAATCATTAGCATTGGTCTTCCACTGCAACTGCTACATTATTATTATTATCATAATGAGGGTTTTCCCGCCGTATCAGAAACAAAGACTATATAACAGCGATCCAATTTTAAATAATATAGTTTAGAAGTTGAGTCGAACTCAGATGAGCTCTTTTAGTACAGTCTCGGCCAGGTGCACCATGTCTGGCACGAGCATTTCTAACCCTACACTGCTCGGCCGAACGTAATCGCTCAGACTTGCGGCGCAGGGAAAGAGATGAAAAACGAAAAGAGAAGACAGGAGAAAGCGAACACTCGTGCGGGGGTTCCCTGCCGTGGCTCCCCACACGGGAGCAGATAGTCCCATGGGATGGGTCGCTTACCACCATTCGGCGGCCCACCTCGCGGAACAGAGGGGAAATATAGAGGACCTACCTAACTTTATAAAACTAACCTTCTCAGCAGGAGCTGCGGCCAGATGCTACATCCCTGCGGAGAAGGAACTCGGGACCCTTGGGTGCGTGATGCCCAAACATATTGTGACAGGGAAAGGCCACGCCACAATATGCCCCTGAGGGCGTCATTCTGTGAAGCTTATCAGTATTGGCTAGGGGAACTTCAATTTCAAAGCTCTAATTTTCNAAAGGGCCCGCCACAATATGCCCCTGAGGGCGAGCTGCTACATTCGTCTCGCAAACGATTTGATACGGGGATAGAAGTCTTCGCTACGGACTGCGTCATTAGCAGGTCCTCCAGCAGAAGCATCCACGCGTCTCACCTCATCGTCCGTACGTTCATTACCCGCCACATCCAAGCGACCTGGCACCCAACACAGCTACACCTGTTTGGGCCCACAGCTTACACGGGTCAGTATGGTCAGAATTTTGTTGATAATGGGAAGATGACCATCATAGTTTTGAGTGACCTCAATTACACTCGGAGGCCACAAAAATAACAGTAGACCCGTTCACTCTCGACAATTTCAAGAGCAACTCGCACAGTATAGAGCTCAGTAGGGTATATAGATGTTTCTGTTAACACCATACTCGCCACCACTTCCTCACCACAGACCGAGGCGCAATCCACTTGATCTTCCGACTTCGAGCCATCGGTACAGATAGATCTCAATGCAGCCTGGGTGTTGCGCGGCTACTTGGTCCAAGAAATTTCACCTAATATGGAAGGTGGCAAGATGTCGTTTTTAGGAGCATGATAACTTGGCCAAAAAGTGCTGATGGGGATGGACTATTGCTACGAAGCTTTCCATGTTTAACCCTACGATAAATTGTGCCGCTGTCCGATTAGATCAGCCCAAATGATTCCATCTAAACAGACTGCGGCACAGCTAGGGTTAACAAGAGACACAAACGAGGCTACATCTTTATAGAACTGTAAAATTTTCGAAATTACATTTATATGTAGATCTCAAAAAATGTCTGAAATTGACATTCCCTCATTGTTTATTTCACTCTTGTTGTCGAAGTTCGTCGTTAACAAATAACAGATGAACGTTCCGCCAGGCTTTTCGACGATTAAATGTGCTTTAATAGTGACAAGATACCCCAACCACAGATTATTATAGGTATGTATTACGTATTATAAGACGATTTGCGCCTCCTTAAATAAGTAGCTACTAAGCTTTTCTAAGAGGAAAAAGGACGTATAGTATGTCGATAGAAAAACGGGGAACCCATGCACGAAGGTACTCCCACACAGGATCAACGCGCAAGGGAGTAGCAAGTCAGAAAAGAAGAGGAAGAACAGACAACTAAGATCAGTAGGAGTAAGAAAGTGGAATGAAGCAAAGTGGGACAGAAATCCCTGAGGCCTCACTAATGGCTAAGGTAACCTACACAAACCCCCTGGGGGCGCTACTCCCCATAACATGGGCGAATTTAACTAACCTAACCCTAGGCCCATCCTATGCCCCAGGAGGGGAGATTATTTACATTCGGTGTTGCCATCTGTTTTCACAAACATCGTCAATTGTATTTTGGGAGAATGTCCTTAATTTTGTCCGCTTTAAATACTAAAATACCGATAGATATAGATATATACATTTTTTGTTACTCTATTTATTTAAAAATTTATCAGAAGTATCCACCATAATACAGACAAACATAAAGCTATATTCAGTACGCGCTTAAAACTAAAAAATTAAGTTATTTTTATTCTTTTTGTCCACGACATTTCATCAACACAAACACGGAAAGCAAAACGTCTAAGAAGCACAAGTATCATTAGGTATCACTTGCTTAACTAGTAAGTAGTAACAAAGCCAGTCATTTGAAAGGCAACGCACTCATCGCACTTCTATGCTTTGTCCAGTTCCCAAAACTAGCAGCTAACATTAACTAAGCAAGCAGTAAACATAGCCACTGACCTTTAGGTATACTTCAAACAACTTGGAGAAGGCGACACCAGAAAGCACGCAAACTACAGGTGTGAGGGTGAGCATCAGACGCACCATGACACCAGCAAAGTACACGGCACTCACAGCAAATAGTACAACTGCGGAAACACAGAGACATGGTAATGAGAACATTAACTTGAGGCTGTTATTAGCTATAGCAAATATGATACAAACAGGACATAACGACACCTTTCTGCAATATATTATTCTCAAGATAGTAGGCTATACCTCGCTGATACACACGACAGTGAAATTTTGGAATTGCTAGCAGTTTTGGCAATATTCATCAAAGTGTAACTGGAAAAAGAACACACACGGTGTAAAAAAACATAGTGGATTATTATTAGCTATTATATGGTGTTGATCCTCGTTTTAAGACTTTAACCCAGAGTTTGCCGGGGCTAATCCAAAAAGACGACAATCTAGCAAGAAGACAGAATAAGAAAACATTAGCTAGTAGGGATCCCAAAGAGAATCAAGTGAGCAAAAAGGAAAAATTTACCGTACTAGAAGTGTACTTAAGTGAGGGACTTCCCGCCATAGCGCAGATAAGAAGACTACCTACAACATAACAGCGATCCTCTTTTGTATAATATAGATTACAAAGGTACCATAGTTAAGAGAGTGAGTCTAGCTCAGCGGAGTTCTGTTATAATAGTTTTTCCAGTTGCACCACTTCTGATAGGAAATGAGCCGCAAAGCATCTCTCACTCTACAAGGCTCGGCCGAAGGCATTCGTTCAGCCATGCGGCACAGGGCAAGTATCCGGAATGTTGCAATATTTTTGCAGTGGTGAACGTGGGAAGAGTACCACTCTCGGACAGCACTATGACTCGAGGCGTCGGCACGATGTCCGGCAGTCTCCCATCCAGGAGGGTGTTCAGAGTCACCGCACTCAACGTTAACAGAGATAGCTACCTACTCTAGAGAGTAAATTTTTTTTGCTTTTTTTTACACTTAGTCAAAAACATGAAGTCCTGCTTTTGTATAGGTGTAAGCTCAGGATTTGACCAATTCTAAGTCTTGAACCTTTAAGATATACCGGTAGGTAATTAGACTTGGTAAAAATTTCTAAGTCCCGCACCGTAAAGTGATAAGAGCAGGACTTGGAAAACTTTGTAAAAGTTCTTTACCTGATGGGTAGAAGACAGAACTTTGGAGTTTTTTTGAGATGACATCATAGGCCGACAGGCCTGCCCTCTATATAAAAGCCCTGGTCTCCCTAGGCTCTTCACTACAATTGCGAGCTAAAGTCTCCTTCGATGAAAATCAAAAAACCAAGGGCTTTGGGCTCTGACGAACTCTAGAGGTACTCTGCCTTCATTCACCACTGCAAAAATATCATTGCAACATTCCCGATACTTGCAGTGGCTCACTCCGGTAGAGTACCTCTGTCGGACAGCACTGATCTACCCACGGCGAAACAAGGCGGGGTTTTGTGATTCCCTGCACTGGGAAACCAGGTGCTCTACATTAGGTCCTATATCAACAGAAGACCAACCCAGAACTCAGGGAAATACCATCCAGTTCGAAAAGAAAGGGGAGACCTCCACCTAGGAGATTAGGCTAATCCCCTAAGAACTCCTAAGGTTCCTCCTCTGGCCGCAGAATTAGAGGCATCTGAGACCCACAAAGGTCTCCTAACCACTAAATAACTTGCCTTACTGGTGACTAAGCAAGTTCATCCAGCTTAAAATCCTCAGGAAACGGTGAATTTAGCCTAACTTATTTAGGCCAGCGAACTGAATAGTAGTTTCCTACGGCGAAACCATCTCTACTAAGGGGAGCAGGGAAAAATTTTCCTTGCTGTGATCAACTCTCCCAGCCTCTGTAGAAAACAACCGTGCAGTGGTTCCTTGGAACTCAGGACTAATGTAGGCGGATAAGGAAAAAGTTAACCTAGATTCAAGGGTCCACATAACAGCAACCATTTGCTCCATCTAATACCAGGAGGTAAGCAACCCGAAGACACTGCTCCTATGGGTAGTTGTAACGAAAGGTTCTCCGGGCCAAGTAGTCGCAAGAGTGGCAGCTTCTGCGGAACAGTAGCAGACTCCAGCGTAGAAGACTGGTCGGCCTCCATCCTCAACCAGGCAGCAAGCAGGTTAGAGGCCCCAACACGCCTCTAACTGTGGCCGTACATCCAAATAGAGCTAGTATCCAATTGAAAAGCCCAAGACTATTCCAGGCTTTGGCAAGCTCCAGTCCTTTGGTCTTTCCACGGTCCCGGCTACTTCATCTGTGGTCGTATTTCTAGGCTAAGACTTGTACAGTATGTTAAATAACAATCATTCCAGATTAAGGAGACCGTAGGTATCAACGCCTATGTAGAAATTCTGAAGCCGTTGAGCGTAATCTTCGTAGAATAGTATCCTCTAGATCCACTTCTGAAGACTCTTCTCGTTGTTTTTGAGTTGTAGCGGCTGGAGGTTCACACTAAGATTAGCAGAACGTAGGCCCCCTCTATCTCTCGGAATGGCCCCAAGAGAAGAACCTCCCCCCTAGGATAACGGAGGAGATCCAGGAAGGACAGGAAGCCATGCATTAGTAAGGAAAAAAAATCAGGACTCTGACCTACTTCCCACTCCTGTGTCTCTAAAGGTAAAAGGTCAAGTCAACTAGACTGTCGCTCCATCTGGAACGAACGCATGCGCTGGTTTGTGCTTCACATTATTATAATTATTCGTACAGTTGATAAATAGCAAAGCGTCCTTCGATGATGTGACAGAGTCGGTTGGTTCCATGTCTGAATTGAGGTCTTCGGTTATTCAAGGATAGTACCATAAATCGAAGCTGGAGATGAAGGCCGTAGATTAACAGAGTAGTGCCTCAGCTATAGCCAAACCGGCTCTCGGGAAGTATTCTGCTGTAGTTGACTACCAATTATCTAGAGCTAGTGGAGGAAAACTCTATGCTCAATGGACACAATGAAAACGTAGAGCAGAAATCTGGAGGATAGGTTCTAAATTGCGAGATAAAATTAAGAGACATAACAAACCTAAAAGACAATGGCCTATCGCCCACATCTACGAGTCTGGAGACTGAAGAACTTTCTAACTCCTGCTCGGAGAGGCTCATGAGCCGGACACGGTAGCAAACTGCAGGTTCTATTGCGTAGCTAGGTCTAAAACGGCTGGGGGAACCTAGGCCTCAAAGTCTTGCCCGAACAGCTTGCCGACATCCTTGTACAGCAAAAAAATCAGGGCTGAACTAAAGCCGAGCCTAGTGAAAGCTGGTCAGGCTATCTAGGCTTTCGCTCCTGCGAGAGAAGCTTAACATTCAATCTCTACTAGGCGGGTTCCTAGCTGAAAAGTGGGCTGCCGGCGCTCGGTCCAGGACAACATCCTGGTAAACTATCGTTTCAGAGATAATTAGGCTACTTAATCTCCTATCCGATCTACTCCACCGAAGAAGCTTGGGGGTCTCAGGAGACTAGGCTCCTCTCAGCCAGGAGCCCGCTGGCTAATCGAATTCCTGAAGGGAATCACTAGTACAGATTTTATTCGTTCAGGCGATAATTCCCCTCTAAGCTCGAGTAGCAAAATTCTGTAGCCCAAAGTTACGACCGAATGGGACGTCGGGCTAAATCCTCTCGACGGTAGTCCTCCAGTTAAGGGAGCTAAAGGAAAGCNATTTTATTCGTTCAGGCGATAATTCCCCTCTAAGCTCGAGTAGCAAAATTCTGTAGCCCAAAGTTACGACCGAATGGGACGTCGGGCTAAATCCTCTCGACGGTAGTCCTCCAGTTAAGGGAGCTAAAGGAAAGCCGAACAATCACGGAAGGGAGTAGGCGAACGACTACTGACTTCTCACAAGCCCCAGTACCGATAGCTTAATTACGTACACTTGGCACGAGACGATTCGGAAGATACCTCCGCACATACCTAATCTCATCAAAGTAGCGTAGTGGCGGCTGACAGCAAGCTACGGAAAACTGTCTACTTGCTAGGCACCTCTTGTCGGTTCTACGCAGTACTTAAGCGTGAGCGAAAGACACAGTCCACAAGGAGACTCACACAACGCGCGGAGTATAAACAAACGCGTACGAGAGAGTAAACTATGATCACCACGGTGTCATGCTTGTTCTTACACAGCAGATTCTATAACATTGCTACAAAAAGTCAGAATTCATTATGCCTACCGGAGATACCTTATCGTAGAGAAAGGAGACGAGAAAGCCTAGTCCGGAGGTTCGAGCCACTGAAGAAAAACTTACGTCGAAACTACATGCCTCTCTGAACGTCTCGACTTGCGCCAAAAGTCCACTGTCTAGCAGAGGCAGGAAAATCGCCGGGGGCCGTAGTTCCAGAGGAGGCAATTCCTAATCCTGGTGAAAAATGCTGGAGAATGTCTACTGTCTCGAAGGTGCAAGGCGCTCTGAGGAGGAAAATCTGTAATCGTACGATAGACTGCCTACCCGGAGGTAAGGAACAGAGCCCCGGCAGCCCCAAGGCTCTGCTCTTAATCCCCCGGAGAAGATAAAGGCTGAAGAAGGAAGACTCTATTGGTCCGATCCCCCCATAGGAGTCCGCGACACTGCCTTCCTAGAGGAGCACTTGGCCAGAAACGAGCTGGGCAAAGCTCAAGAAGCAAGGAATAAAAGACCGCGGGAGGAAGCAGCTGATTCCCGCTGTCCTAAGGCCCCTTATCTAGCAAGCACTGCCGCTCCTCTGGAGGTCAGAAATAATTAAGCTCCGTAGAAAGTGTCATCCAGAACCAAAGTCGCACAGTCCGTCCCAGAATCGGAGAAGACCACAAGACTCCGTCTAACTTGCAAGACTACGGAGAAGAGAAGAAGGATCTACTCGTAGAAAGCATTCTAACTGAAGTGAAGTCAACTGATTGGGATCAAACAGGGCATTTAAGAAATTAAGACGGCCCAAATCGGCGATCAATCTGCCCTTACTTCGTAGGAGACACCTCCCAAGCGTCCCGGTAACCGCAGCACAGCTCCCCGAAGATACATACGAGGATGAAGGAGTTACGACCGAGACTATCACCTAGAACTATCGGGGTCAGGCGAGAGGAGAGAAGCTCCTGTCACACAACCACCTCTCTCCTTCAAATTGTAAAGCCAGCCTCAAGGGAACCAATTCTTCAGGAGCCCCCTAAGGAAGCAGGTTGTTCAGGTCGTTGAAGATAAATCGATACAGTACTCACCACGAGGGCAACTCCTACCGCAAGTTGCTAACTCTCCTTCCGAGAATTGCCGACGGAATATCTCAGAAGATTTAATCAGGACCCCTGATCCGATGGGCTCCGTCCGACCCGAGACATTGCTCTCAGCCAGTCGGAGCCGCAGAAGATGTAAGGTAACACATAACACTTTAAACAATGGTTGCTAGTAAGCCTCGCTGAACTCACCGGAACCGTAGAAACTTGCCAGAAAAGTGCCCTCGTGCCGAAGATGCCTGGTCGGATAACCAAAAAACAGACTTACCAAAGTATCTCCTACTCACTCCGCGGAGGGGTCAAACCGGCTATAGTAGGAGGGCCACAAGATGACGAAGCCTCGGGACGAGGGGCCAAGTCCGGAGATGACTGCAAACGCCGAAACCTTGAACTCGAAGACACATCCGAAAGAGAGCACTCTTGCCATACACCTCTCTCCGGATTTTCGAGCTAGACCCCGCTCTGTTATAAAGGCAGGGACCAGCTCGTGTGTGATAATACATACTGACCATTTTCAATAGGTCTAGGCAAAAGTGGACATAAATAAGCTCCATGGTTGGCCCCTCTACAACGGTATGTAGGAGGCCTACCGCATACTCCACAGACGGCACAAGGCCCGTAACGTACTCTACCTCGGAGCCAAGGGGTTACTTCCTTTCCAGTAGATCCCCATAAGCGCCTGGGTATAAGGCCCCAAGTCGACGCAAAGCCATAAGGAGCCCGAGCCCCTTTTGCAACCCTCCGCCCTTCCCTGACCCTAATGCGAGGCACCCACATCAGGGGAGCGAGCTCCCCCACCAGAAAGGTCTGTCCAGAAAGGGGCTCTCGGAGTAAGTAAGGCGCTTTGGGTAGAAGGCCCCAACAGAAAAATTGGTAGACTAGGATCAGGGAAAATGGGACTGAGACCCGTAGGCCAACCTCGCCGTTGCCACTGACGGGGACGAACCCCGATTCCAGCCATCCCAATTTCTCAGAGGAATCTATTAAAGGCAGAACTCAAAAGAATTTAATGAATCAAAACTCCACCACTCAAGGAGCCTCAAAAAGGCCTTAATCCAGTGATCGTTAGCACTAAACAAATTAACTTAGTATAAAGAAATTTCGGTAATTCCAATGAGTCAAAAGACCTTAGCTTTACTAAAAGTACCGAATAATCTGGTAACTTCGATAAGCACGCTGACAAGGATAAATCTAGGCATCTTATGCTTGAAGATTTTTAAAAGTTGTAGTACAGCTGTTCGCACAAACGTAACCAAGCGATTAGCCCTCTTGATTACTGCGGCCTAAATTGGCCTGCAGCAAGAATTGAATTATAAAATAGGCCTACTTGCAATTTGTCGAAGAATACTCCCTAGTTCCAGCTAGACCACAGATTCCTTAATCTTACTTACTTTCCTCCTGCAACAGAGGAAGACTAGTAACACTAAATTACCCCACATCTGCTGGGGGGTATCCAGCTCCAATTAAAGACCGGATCCCCCAAATAACAAGAATCTACCGTTGCAGGAAAAAGGTACTTAATTATAGTTAGGAAGTTTAAGCCTCCGTTTTCGAGCAGAAAGATATCACAGAAGAAAGAGCAAGGGACATATAGTATGCCAAGAGAAACGGGGAACCAATGCACAAAGGTGTTCCCATATAGGATCAGCGCGCATGGGAACAAGTCGGGAAAGAAGAGGAAGAACAAAATAAAGCATGAGCAAGTAGGAGTATGAAATCGGGAAGGAAGCAAAGTGAGCACGAAAGAGAGACGTCCCGAAGGAAAAGCTATGGCTGGCTGAGGTAACCTACACGGGCCCCCAAGGGTCAGGAAAAAGGTATTACGAGAGACATGATCTCTCTAAATTCTGATATTAATTCACATTACACCACTGCACATATTCAGAAACACAAGGTATAGCACAACAGCTGATCAGCTCCTCTATTAACATTCGGTACAGAAGACATCATAAGTAGGCAGAGCCAAATATCAAGGCCAACCTGAAGAACCAACACTTGAAGAACAAGCAGCCAGGCCAAGCAATGCTTAAGGCCTTAAAAGATTCACTAGCGTAGTTCAAGCCACTAAGGAGTCACTCATGACCCAGACGGAACTCAGGGATCACTATGCCAAGTCTCAATTGAGAACAAACCAATAATGGCCTTTTACCCCGCTCTAAGTTAAATAACTTCACAAGTAAATTACCAAGTCCATACTGGACTCCAAAGAACTTAATAAAGTACTGAAGTGTCAAGGCACAGAACTCAATAGAGCAGACCTCTGCCAAGTTCCAAGGCAGGAGAGGAGCTGGAGCAGTTGTCACCATCACTGCGAGTCAATTATAGTGAAGAGCCTAGGGAGACCAGGGCTTATACCGAGGGCAGGCCTGCCGGCCTATAACGTCCTAAAAAAATTCAAAGTTCTGTCGTCTACCCATCAGGTAAAGAACTTTTGAAGAATTGACTAAGTCCTGCTCTTATCACCTTACGGAGCGGGACCTTGCAATTTTACTAAGTCTCATTACCTATACCTTAAGGGCTCCAGACTAGGAATTGGTCAAGTTCTAAGCTTATACCGATGAAAGAGCAGGACTTCATATTTTCGACTAAGGGTAAAAAAGGAATAAATAAATTACTCTCTAGAGTAAGCACCTCTGTTAACATTGAGTGTGGTGACTCGGAACACCCTCCTGGATGGGAGGCTGCCTGCTATCGTGCCGATGCCTCGAGTCATAGTGCTGTCCGACAGTGGTACTCTGCCGGAGCTGCTACAAAAAACGAAAAAGTGGAAAGTGAAGAAGACAGAAGTACGAAACACCTGTGGCAAGGGTTCAAGGTTAGAGAGGTTTGCTAGCGCAGCAATTCTAAGCTGCATCGCGCCGAAGATCAAATATTTTGTCTCAGCATTTCTGCCAGAAGGCCGTGAGTGACGGCGAACTTACATAAGCGAGTTCTGCGTCTCAAATTTATAAAGCACATGCATCTCCAACCCTACAACGCTCGGATGAATGGCTTCGCTCAGCCGTTCGGCAACGGGTAAGAGACGAAACATGAAATGAGAAGAAAACATAAGAAAGAAACAGCCGTGTGGCTGGCCCCTTCAGTGGTCCTCTGCTGGGGCGAAGGTAGGAGTTCCGCGGGAAAAGGTCGGCCACCTTGATCAATGGCCCACCTCGCGAAGCAGAAGGGGGAAATACAGAGAACCTACCTAACTTTACAAACTAACCTTCTCAGCAGGAACTGCGGCAAGCTGCAACATCCCATGCGGAGAAGGCACTCGGAACCCTTGGGTTCGTGAGGTTCGAGTATATTGGGAGAGACTTTTTCCACAGCTAAGAATACGTCTTCCACCAGGAGTAAAAAAAAAACTCTAGAGCTCCGCAGATCAGCGGATATGAATTTCACTTGCGGGCATTTATGATCAACTCGTGGCTGAGATCTTCTATTTTTCTTTTTCTTTACTCTCATCTACATCAAGATAACATAGGCTAATGGCAATAGCTCATAGAGGGCTGGGGCGTAAATCCCGGTGTCTCTCTTTGAATAGTCTGTTGGTCCGTCTACTGCCGCCTATCTAATCTAAATATATTGTGGCAGAGAAAGGGCTCGCCAGAATATACCCCTGAGGTTACACCTGTGAAAAATGTCCCTTCCATGGCTTCCCCCCTCCCCCTTCTGCAGGGGAGTAGATAAGAGTCCCAAGGGATAGGTCGCTTTTCACTATCTATTCGGCGGCCCACCTTGCGGAACAGAAGGGAACACTAACCTCGTCAGCAATAATTGAGGCCAGCTACAACATCTGCAGAAAAGGTACTCGGGGTTACCACTGAATGAGCAGTGGCCATATATATTCTGACAGAAAAATTGCACGCTAGACTATACCCCTGACGGCAATTTGTTTTTATGTAAATAACAGCTATGTGTCCCTCGAGTATAATTTCCCGGCAGCGCAAATACAACTCACTGAATACTCTCTCATCTGTGACATCCTTGATGCAATACCACAGCCCAGCAGGGAATGTGGCGATGAGAATGTGCAAGTCAAAGAAGAAACTGAACCAAGTGGTGGGCTGATGTTCTGACACTGAGGCGATGATGGGGATGTGAATCTTAGCGTAGCCAGTGTCCCATAGCGAGTAAA
>LQNS02276622.1:4060047-4073560 GCA_001587735.2 Parhyale hawaiensis
GAAGCACATTTTGGCGGTCGATAGCACACCACACAAACCAGTTTAATTTTTTCTATTTTTACAATTAAAATTTCACACATGCTATTCGAGAATTTCTGTAGAACGTGTGAGCCAAGCTGTTCTTTCTCATACAACGCTACTCCGCAGCATTTACGGTTTTCGCGGTCATAATTATCTTTCAATATTTTAGTTAATCATGATTGAAACTGAGCTTCAACACACGTAAACTATTATAGATGTAATTTTTCCTTGTATAGTAGTAGCCTTGTGCATCGTGTAAAAGATGAAGAGAAGAAAAATACATAGTAAAACCTTCCACAATATCATAACTTCACTAACTCATCATTCTTGGTCAAAACACAAAGCTATAAGTCGAGCGTAATATGAATTTACATGAAATATTTTAGTGCTTCAGTTCTATTATTTTAAATTTCAAACAATAGCTGTAAAAATATCGGACTTGGCACTTTCGAACACTTTCCACCTTATTCATTTAGTGGACTGACTAGGTGACAGCTACGTGGGTTATATGACAATTATATCTGACTAACTTTCAGGCGTTTTTTGACGTTCATTATCACCCGCGAGTGACACGAAGAGCGGTGGTAATGTTTTCGTTGTAGATTTAACTATTTCTATTTGTCTGTCCACCCAAAAAGTGGGAGGAGTTGAGCAATGTTCATAATTTTTAGCAAGGAGTCTTGTGGGGTAACCTAGATGTGAAAAATGGCACACCTCTAGAGTAAACTGGCTACTGTATCAAGAATGACGCCGTTGAAATTTGATCCCCACCACGGGCGATGGTCTTACGCCTCAAGGCACTCAAGTTCACTCATTGCATCAGTTTGTTCAACGCTTTCCTGTCTCAATAAACGTTATTATTAATAAATCGCGAATATTTCCAAACCCTTATTTCCACAGTGTAATAGTAAGCGGCACCTCTTTACCCGTTGAAAATTACCTTGAACACAATTAAATATGTTTATCGGTTTAAATACCGCAGTACAAACATCAGCATAGGAAAAATATTAGCAAGCCAATGGGCATCTTTGTAACTGAAGGGGCTTGCTTTATTAGCTATGATCCTGGACATATTCAGTATGTTCGCCGATTCGTTACATGAAGAATTGAAACTTGCTAGTATTACTACACAAAACTATTAATATGACGATACTAAGATTAGAAGTCAAATTATGTTTCAGCTAGCTAGCACCTGCAGCACAACCCTCCATTCCTTACTTTTACTGCCTAATATGTCCACAGAACAGTTATGACGGCAGACTTAACTAAGAGAAGAGCATAGCCTTCAGATTTTAGAACTTACAGAGCCTGTCCTAAGGGCATCCTATCGCACAAAGTCCTCGCTGTGTCCCATATATGTGACGCAATAACCTAGAGCCGTATTATTTTACAGCCACTACTAAGATGTTAACAGTACATACGAAGCAATGCTTTAGTTATTCGAGCATCAGCACTTAACTCTTATTCGAGAAAGTAATTTCCATGTTATAAACATTTCTAGTGTGAAATTTTACCACTCTAACTGCTCTACATATTCTGGATAAAAAATTAAAAAAAACATGCAATATTTGTGCAATTAACTCCCCTTTCATGCAAGCAGTGAGTGTCTTCCAGATTACCGTTAATTGTGCATCACCTACGCTAGGTACAGCATATACTGCTCAAGTAATTAATATAGAAGAAACTGACATAATTATTGCGTATCTAACGCTTATACACCTATAGATATTGGAAGCCAAGCATTAAGCTATTGCCAGACCACATACGCATCACACATTGAGCTGCGCGCTTCGTAGAAAATGAGTTAAGTCTTTTGCTCATATCCTGATTTAGGGATTGGAAGCCTAGCATTAAGGGATTGCCAGACCCGCGTCATTTGTGTATCACAAACAGCGCAATCATTTTCTGCACCACTACACTGATCCTTTCGACAGAAAGCAGGACCCGTCTTCCCATCGATCAACTGTTAGACCGACTTTTAGGTTCAGAGGGGCCAGTTAAAGAAGGTTGTTCTATTACGGTCTTTTTCTGGAAGTCAAGGTGGACTTATATGGAGTAGTTTACTGTTAGAAAGAGTGTTCGGTGCGTTTGAAACTTGAGTCTTTTTTAGGGGTCCATTTTATTTCTTTTGCGCTTGAGAAATATAGCAAGAAAACATGAAAGGACCCCACAACCCAAGTCACTCTAGGGACTCTTCAATGAGGTTACTTTAGAAATTGGGAGGCGTATTGTCGGGAAAATTTGTCTTTTGGGAGAGGGCTGGGAATGTCATTCTGGTCAGCAGATCTATGATGAACTGTACATTGAACGTTCGTAGGAATGAGGTAAGGCCATAACTAAATGAATTGGGCTTTGGAGCACAAAATGTAGATTATTTCATGTGAAAATTAGAAACTTTTGGCTCTGTCGCCAGGTGCATGTTTCGTATATTTTAATTCAGCAGTTAAGTTGTTGTTAGACACCTTAAATTGCCACCGTACTTTGATTTTTAAGAGTAATTAATTCTTTTTACACAGATTTTTACCGCATACGCGCAACATGCGTTCATTACTAGTAATAATAAGGTAAATTTATTTCTCACCATATACAGATTCGTTGCCATGAAAAGGTCGTTTTACTTCGTACTGGTTAATATGAGAATATAAAGCCGGTGGTGGCGTTTACTTACACTCTTTTTGGCCAAGTCCTGCTGTCGACGTTGCGTTGCAACTCGAGTCGACTAAAGTCGGCTTATTAGGACTGGTATCATATATTGTTGGAGTGTTACTAACCTATGTTCATTCCGTAGTAGAGTACGCCATGTTTATAAACCACCAAGTACGAATTGATAGTAATGTGTGTCAGAGATAGGGCACGACACTGACTATAAGTAGTCCTCATTTTATCTCCCATCATGCATAAACTCAGGCAGAATACGACACCGGCCGGTTGTCAAGGCTGAAGTTTCGTGTCACACAAACAGGTGCAGAGTCAATTTTGCAATTTTTGCAGTTGGAGGTCTGGCAGTTGTTTGCCAATGTCTATTGTATTTATTTCTGGATCCGAGGATGAGTAAGTAGTGAGTGGTTGCAGTAATTTGAATTATTACAATAAAACCAATATGATTACCACAATGATATGCACAAGGATGAGCGCACGAGTTCACTTGCAAAATAAGTCGGTGAAAACTTTCTTGACCACAAGGATGAATAACTGAGTCCAAAAGAGCCTAGCATAACGATACTGGCGTAAGAATTGATGAAACTGCAATAGGAACTGTTGAAAACCTGCACAAGCTATTTGATTAGATTAGATAGCCGGTAGAAGGCGAACCAATAGGCCCATTCACAAAGAGACACCGGAACTTACGCCCCGGCCTTCTATGAGCTATTGCCATTATGTTAGTAGGATATAGAGGACAGGAGAAAAGAGAAAAAAGGGGGGTAAGAATCCCTGCCATAGAGACGAACATGAATGAGCGCAAGCACGATCAAGTGCTACTGATAAGCTGAGCTTAGAGATGTCAACCTGTGCAGTTGGAGCGGGAGAGGGAAGAAGACGGATTAAGGTGGCCTGGTAAACTTTGGCCGTTAAGAGTTTTCGACTCCTGGAGGAGTTTTTAGCTGTGGAGGATGTCTCTCCCAATGCATGTCAAGACGATTTTTAAACGCGTTGACTGATTCCGCACTAAAAATATTGGAAGGGAGTCTATTCCAAATGCTGACTATGAAATACGGAAACAACAGCTGGCTTAAGGTTGTTCTTCGAGCTTTATGCTTGAGTTTCTGACCGTAGTTTTTCAAGATTCAGCGCCATTCAAGTTAATCCCATTAGGTGAAAATAGTTTCCACTTGTCTTCAAACAAGGGAAATAGGTCAATAAATTTGAATTTATTCTTGCTGCCTTGTTTTCTTGGCCCTGTTGATGTAGCGGATCCTAGAGTCTAGGCGATTACCAGCCCTAAGATGCGGCAGAATACTTGTCAGCGTGACATGTTTCGTTTTTTTTTTTTTTTTTTTGCAACGGCAATAAGCTTTTTCATGAGTCGCAACTGATATTCGGAAAAAATTGGCTGATCATTACTTCCAACGTGGATGATGACGTGATCCATCTTTTTGAAGCGGAGGTCGTTCAAGATAACAGTAACATCAGAAGTGGAAGCTTGAGGTCTGCAGATGAATTTTTGATCCTTGCAGCCCCTTTTCAAGGCAGGATACTACCCTTCAATTATTTTGTCTCCTACAAGAAAGGTGTTTATCGCTCGCTGTTTCTCATTCACAGGTTTCATTTTTGGGCGAACCGCTGTTGCTACATTATCGTCACCATCTTCAAGAGCAGCAAAGCTATTCTGCACTTTTATAGAATTTTGTTTGCTGTTCTAAAAGTACGCCACTCAATCTCCCCTGTCGTTTGTTGCGCATGTCGGTTATCCACGGGGAGGGGAGGGTGATAATCGCAAGCGAGTTTCATTTGTAGCTTTTTCCTAACTAGGCATTGGTCGTAGCTCTACTTCGGCTCGCTCTCGCCGCAAGGCTGCTCGATAGCTTCTCAGATTCTCTATCTCAGCTTTAAGGGCCTGTATCATTCTCGGTATATTAGTTTACTACTGAATATCCTATCCGTCCGTCGCATATAACAAGGTATCTGATATTGTTCTCGGTGCAATAATGCATTGCACATTGCGCCCATCTCTCAATGAACATCCATACCCTATAGAAACAGTCATATTTGAGAATAGGCCTGTTTGTTCGTCTACTGCAGCCTATCTTATGTAATTTTGTACTGAACTAGAACTACATTTGTATTATTGCAAAAATACCTTTCTACGGGAGAAATGAATGTTTTTGTTTGTTTGATAGTTCAGACCTATTAGAAATAAAGCGTAAGTTGCATCCCTTCACTCCATTCCTTCAACTGTATAAGGGAAAACAACAAAAATACTTTCTTAGTAGGGTATTAAACCTCGTCTAGCTACTCACGTGGCACAGTAAGAGTCTTGTACCCGTAGTACACTTGCCGTATTCGTTGGATATCTCCAGTGTATCTTTTCAGTCCACAACAGAGAAGATCTCCAGAACATAGACCGTTGCAATAACTTCCGTTTGTTTCATTCCTTCAAGTCGTTACTTTCTGCCGTGAGCGAGCGGCACGTTTGCAGGACCTTTTCGCGTCAGCGGCTAACCGCTGGCTAGTATTTTTTGCTTATTTTAGCTGCATTTTACTCTGTGCCACACTTGTCAACTTGCCCCTGCCCCCGATATCTAGCTGCGACGGCCAGCTGCTCTCGTTCACTTGGGCTGCGTAGAATCAAGATAAGTTGCCATGTTGCCAGCCCTGGAACCCTAAAATTGAAGCATATATTGTTGTAGCATTGTACTGTAGGTAGCATTATTTTACAGTAAATTTTAAAATCAGGATTCTCATCGTAAGGTAATAAAAATTGAACTCAACGCTAATAATTGTCAGCTTAGTATTTGTCAGATGTGAAAAAATCATAATAAGAAACTGAGTCAAGATGACCTACTCATGCCTACTGTAAATGTGGGCTTTATTACTTGTCAAAATTAAGTTCAAATGTTATTCTTCATTTCTACAGTGTAATGGTGAATTTTTATTATGACATTTCCTGTTTTACGCGGCTTTTTCGTTGTGTGTCGTTTTGACACACCGAAAAGTAAGTACAAGGTCAGTGAGGCGACGTTAGATTAAATCAAAGTAATTAGCTGGCACACCAACAGGCCGTTCCCAGAGAACAGCCGAGACTTTCACTCCGACCCTCTGTTAATTATTCAGTTATGTCAGTATCAGTTACTCGTGTGTGGAAGAAAAGAAGAACAAAAACTTAAGATAGTGCGAGCCGTGTTTCGGAAATTCTACTAGAGGGACTTCACCACCAACTTGAAGTTCGTTAACTAACGAGTATATCGCCAAGTGCAAACTTTATTCGGGTTTTTGACAACGCAAATCCTATAAACAAAGCAACTACATGGTTCGGTGCCACGGGGTCAATCATTATCACCAAATATCAATTGTTCATAACGTTAAAACAATACTCTTAATCCATGTGCTGGAAAGGTTGCACCCAGTAGTCAAATGACAGAGTGTTAACTAGCGAACTGGTGTCAGAAAACCTTCAAACTTTCGCACTTGCTCGTAACTTTGAGGAGGGCGCATGCTGATTTTTGAAATAAGACTAGCTGGTTAATTGATTCGAATTTCGTAAATGATTTCTAATTACAGCGTCTAAGTCGTGGTTGAATTTACACCCGTAGGGGCAACAGGTTGCTATTATTGAGGCCTTTTATCACTGACTTTACTTCACATTGATTGTGATTTTTGTGAAGTGATTGAGTATCTCAGCGGCCGAGCGGACATGAGCGGGTCGGTTCAAGGCTGCAGGACTGGTAACGGATCCGTACTGCAAAGAACACAAGGGCATCGACGAGGATTCTCAAATTAGCCTACATCTCATGTTTTTCACACTACCGGATTAGGAAAATTCTGCAATTACAAGGCAAAAAGAAAGCTTGTCAGGTGTTCCCAAAACTCCGCGCAGAATATTTCACTTGTCCTTACTAGCTGTTTCAGCGTTTGACGATCTGGTCAACCTGCCAGTAGGAGAAGTGTGTCCAAACTCGCTTTCCTGTTGTTTCATAATTGTTGAGAGCAATACTCTCGTTTGAAACAGACATTTCAAGCCTTCTCTTACTACTGTGTAGCAGCTTTGCCAAGTTGTCTAAAAATCCGGTGTCAAGCTATAAATCTGCATTGCCAGATGAGGGTTTTCTTACCAGATATGAGTAAAACTGGTAACGAAGAACACTAACTGACTTGCACGATACCAGCGTCTTTTGTTTCCTTTGAATTATGTAAGTTTTTGGACTGTTTTCCGAGTCACCCACTTCCACTCCAATAATAAAAGCTCAGCATTTCTTCTCTTCTAAAAGTGCAAGAATTACCTCCGGCTCGCTCATTTAAACACATATCGAAACACAAGAAGCGGTGTCTAGCTAAACTACTTTGGTTTTTCATTTATACTTAGTTATAGATTTCCGTGCAACGTTCTATTGGTGAAATAAATTTAATTTTAATTCATAATTCAAAGCCGGCACTACTAAACTGTTCTTCATTAACCTGAACAGCTTTTGCATAGAAAAGTATATATATATATATATATATATTATCATCACATGCGCCCGTACTTATTGCCACAAGTATTTCAGCTGGTCATCCTTGCATTGGTCTATTACTTTTTCTTCCCAACTATACAAACATGTTTTTTCTCTATTTACTCAGCATCTGATGACACCGTTTCTCTTATTAGCAATTAAGCTACGAAGTTCTTGTACTGCAGTTCAAAGTCCCCGTTTTTTGTACCTATTATATCATACTTTATTGTCATTTGCAAATAAGTTTGTGTGCTAAATTTCAATGTTGTTGTTTCTGTCATTTTTCCATCGAGCTCACAAGAATTTATGCTTCACAGTTCACATACATCTAATTTCTTTTTAATATTTAATAGAGACAACCCGGCGACTTGCTTGTCATAGTCTATCAATTAAACATATGATGTAACTGTTTCTATGAGTTTTTAACAAGCTATAAGAATTCCTGCGCAGATTCCCTTCAATTTCTTCACGCGAGTACTTTTTATTTCATGTCACACGGTTACTTACGATCATATTCTACGTACTCACTATTTGATGGCACCGTTTCTATCATTTTGTACGAAGCTACGAGAATCCCTGCTCTCCAGTTCACATTCCTCTCATGTAGCACCTCAAGACAGCCCCCCTCTCTCCCCACCCCCTTCACCCGCGGCTGGCAAGGAGCGTGAGTTTTCTCAAGTAGACCAATCTTGAGGCGTTTCTCCTCTGGATAATTTGATAAAAAGTCTTGCGGGTTTAGGGACAAGTCTGTCATTACCTCGTGAGCAGACAGCTATTAGTGGATCATACGAACCAAAGAATCTCTTCCTCACTTTTTCTTTTATAGGAGCCCTCAAAATATCGCTCGTTTCTTCTATTGTGGAGTTACCAAAATCGGGAACTTCCGTTCTGGAGAGGGAAGAAGACGCGCGTCACATTTGTATTGGCTTCGGAGTGTACAAGAGGCATTTTTGTGTCAGCTATTGTAGATGAATAGATAATCAGGATTCTACACTTTTAAATGCTTAACTCATTCCATGCACATTAATTTTTTTTTATCGAGGTATCCTAAGCACGTCATACTTACACAATTAAAGGGACAATTTTACAAGTGCACTGACCTTCTTAAGATGACATCCAATTTATTTTAGTTTTTTTTACTAAGTGTGTTGTATACGTTCGCCAATATTGGGCATAGCGAGTAAGACACAACGGTGAACTTTTAGCTTCAGACCTTAATCTAATTCCAAACCGATTGCCTTTGAGATTGCTTTAAACATAATGTTGCTATGATGAATTAATCTTTATAAAGCTTGAGGTCATGGGAAAACCTTAATAATTTGGAATCAGCGCCTAATATTCGACAGAAAACAGCGACGCCAATGCTTATGACTGATGCTTAGGACAAGTTAAAGCTGATGGGATTAGCGTATATTGATGTGAACTGTCCTAGTTGATGGCACCTATTGCGTCGTTGCCAAGTATATCCTAAGGCTCTACAGCTGAGGAGAAACTGTGTTTGTGAGTGTGTGTGTGTGTGTGTGTGTGTAGGTGTGTGTGTGTGTGTGTGTGTGTGTCAACATGTCGGCAGGTAAAAATGGCACTTCATGTTAGAGTAAAAAGTCGTAAGAACTCATCTGTAATATTAGGATACACTATTTACTTCATAAGGTCGATGGAGATGATGGTTTTTTTTTCTTTTTGCACTAACAAAAATGCTTTAGACTTTCCAGAATTGTAATAAGATTCTGAAAATCCCCGAGAGTTGTGATTTATTGTTGCCACCGTTACTTCATGTTAATTTATTTCATATATGATTTAGCTTAGGCAGCTGGAACAAGGAGATGCCATGTAATAATTTAAAACAGATTTTTGAGCCTAATTGCTTTCCAAGAAAAGTGAAGCTTTTTATACTGAACATTTAAATTTGCAGTTTTATACTTAGCCCGGCAAACTGAGCAGAAATAACAAGAATAGTGACTGCTATTTAAGGTGATGAAATAAAGGCGCCTACACAGTACTTAACAAAGCGACACAAATCCACAAGTATTCGCGACAGAAAATATAAGAAATAATACTGTCTCCTTCTACCGACCCCACGTCAGTTCAGCAGCTGTTGCGTCTCTCATCCTCCCTAGAGCGACTCCGGCGACACCCACGCTCTCTTCACTTCAAGTTTTATGTCTTCCAAGTGCATCGACGGACACGCTGTAATATCCGATACGCTCCATAGGGACCGTCTTTATGCGTATATGATAAGGCGCTTACCACTGAACCTGACGGCTTTCCGTGTGTAGGTTACCTCTCCAAAGGAATTCTTCCCTAGCTTCGGTTAGATGCATTTTTAATACTTATGAATATTTGTACGCTATTAAGTGAGCATGATGCGAGTCGGAGGTGTTACGGCCATGGTCCTTAAGAGATGATGTTGGACACTTACATCCTTCTCTTCGGCTATTCGCTAATAGCCCGATTTTTATGCAGTAAAGTAGAGAGTGACGTATGTAGCAGAATTATGACTTCGTCTGTCATCAACCCTACGGAACTGAAACGTAATTATAATGTAGTAAAATCATTCAAGACATATCCAGCAAGCACGACAGCTGGCTGGTGATGAATTTAATCGAGTAATAGACGAGAATTGTTAAACATCTCATGCTGTAAAATCCTCCGCCAGCCTGCACTGCAATTTTCTATTAATAATTATGTTTATTGTTCAGTTACTATCTGTTCTCGTCCCTTATTTATGTGTTTAAAGGCTTGAAGTCTGCAGCCCTATCAAAAACTAGGGCCGCCGCAGAAATTAAACCGCAATTTAGCTGCTGGGCGGCGCGGCGGCGGCCTTACATTTTGTTATAGAATTGCCAACTTTTTTAATGATATTAGTTAAAATGCACGAAAGTGGTCGGCTGTAATATGTTCGTCGATGATGACGTTACTGATGATGTAACTTTTCGATGATGGTTTCACGTGAGTCTTCCCGATAATCATCGCTTCATGGTCGCACTGATCACATCAGCACATCATTCTTTAAAAGATTTACAGTCCTTCAAACATTGTATATGTCATTATGGAAAGTGTTTTGCGAAAAACCTTGTTTTAAGAGGTCATGTCATATACCAAATTTCCCCTAGTCAATGAAAGCTACCCTAAACTTGATTATAGACACATTCGACTTTTTTCAGTGCTTGGCTTGCTGCGATTCCACGATCGAAAGCAACAAATATCGATCGTCGAATTGTTATTAAGTTTGAAGTAATTCCGCTCTTTCGAATTCAAGCACCGATTTTTTAGTTTGTCTTTTATTCTGCGATTCCACGATGGAAAATTTTGACCTGAAATCAATTTTTTCCAAACCTACCGAAATACTAAATTTTCGAACGTACGATAGCAATGGTGGAAGGCATATTTCAGGATCGTGTATCCAGTACTGCTTTTCTTACAGAACTTAAGATATGAGGTATTACAATATGATTGAACGTGCTATTGTAATAAAAATTTTCCACGTAATGTACTACAAGTTTCAAAGTTTAAAGCTCCATAGAAACTCCATAGAAATTTATTTGTCAGAGCATGAAAGAAACATATATGATCACAATTAAAACTTTCGACGAGCGACAAAAGGTCGCTATAAGCTCCTTCGCTTCTTGGACTTAAAAAGGGTAACAAATTAAAAAAAAAAGCTCAAAGGACGAGGAAATAAATTGTGCAGTACAGAAAAAATATCTGAATAAGAAGGGTCTCGCATATTGAATATAAATCCTGCAGCACGAAAAAAAAAACATCAGTGATATAGTTCCGGGTGTAATATCTGGAAAACAAATCGCCAAAACGTTACTATTTTTTCAACTAAGAACCGTGTAAAACATGATTGTTAGTATGATTGTCATCGTTCAAACTTTTACACAATTCAGCAATAAGCAGTATGCTTTGATACATAGTAAGCACCGCTGGACCGCTCTAAGCACTATGGCTTCTTGGGCAAAGCATATCCTCTTCAATCTCATTTACTAACTTTACTAATTAAAATATGGTTCCTTGTTTCTCGACGTCCAGCCTAACATGAGGCATTCTGAATCTCTGTTTTCTTATACCATAAATATTCTGAGGCAAAAGAGGTGAAAGGTATTTGTTAAAAGATTCTTGATCGTCATATAGAAACTTATGTGCTAATTTCAGTAAAAATGTCGATGAATGTCGTCAAATTGTAATAAATCTAAGGCTTGATACATATCACCAGTGTGTGTTTCAGGTGCATAGTTTATTGTTCGTACTTTCAGCATTGTACGTAGTGTTTTATTCATAAGTGTTGAAATCTTTTGCTTAGATGACGGGGATACACCTCACACAATAAATCACATGCGATATACAATGCTATAATATAGATCCCTGAGTGTACTTAGCGGGAGCTTATAGGTAACGCAGTAAAATAAACAAAGAGCTTTGCTTAGCTTCATACAAAGTTCATTAATATGTAAATTAAAAGATTGCTTACAATCTATCATGATAGCGAGGTATTTTATGTCTTTCACCCAATCGAGCCTCACATTATTAAAATAAATATTTCTAAGTGCAGGGGTATCTTTTGTGGTCATTAGCATCAGTTTTGTTTTGTTTCGTGAGGTATAAGCCTATTGGATGCAAGCCAGGTCGTCAGGTGCTCAATGAATGTCTTAATTCTAGTAACAGCTTCATTAAAATTATCATCGGTAACGTAAAACCCAGCATCGTCAGCACACAGTACTCAACTTGCGTCAGGTAAAGCTGCAATATCATTAATGAACGCATTGAACAGAAATGGACCTAGCGTTGACCCTTGAGGGACACCGAGTGATATGGGTTTGTCAACTGAAGATGAATTATTGTACGTAACGTACTGAGTGCGGTCCGAAAGATGCGATCGTAATAAATTGAGAGCATTGTGAGATACACATCTGTCGCGGTTGACGGTATGTCCATGTACTCTTATCAGTTCCCAACCAACAGAGCTCAGTATTGCCACATTCTTTGACAACTCTGACTGCATTTGCAATGGACGGTTGCAAAAAGTTGCTAACACGAATCTACTTCCTGAAATTAATGCACAGGGACGAGAGTAACTGACCAAGATAACTATGTACTTATTTTCCTTCACGAAGTATTATTGTGCGATTGATTTTCAATAAAGACCAATTTGCGGGTCAGTTTTTGTGCGCTTAACACACGTTTTTTTCACCACGCATCCCTCACTGGGCGGAAAATGCTCCGCCCTGTAATCTCCACTTGCGGGGCTCAATAAGTTAAGCCCTGCAAAGGTCCATCAATTCAGAAGTACTTATGTCTCTCAAATGCTCATAGCCAACAATGGAGATCAAGCTTCAGTAAGTAACTCACAAAAATCAAGGAGAAATAAATAGCACGTCTCAAATTTGATAGTTAGAGAGTGAAATCCAACGAACGTTGGGAAAATCCCAAGCAGTACAGCATTATTATATAGATAGTAGTGTTAAATCTGACAGACGATTTAAGTTGTTCGTATCGTGTTGTAGGGCGAAGTCCAAATTCAGAGCGCTTCGAACGATGGACTAATGTAAACCTAATCATTTTTGCTCTAGAAATACAATGCAATTACCGAAAAGTTACGAGTGGTTTAGTAAGTTATTCCTTTACAAGCGATACTGGTCATACGTGATAAAAAGTTCGCGTAACTACAGTTTGTGCGTAATGAGATTTACTGCGTGTCCCCTGCCCTCTATGTGATAGTTTAAGGGAAAAGAAAACACATGTGCAACTTCGCGGCAGACTATTGTAAGGTGGTTTCAACAGTCATAGATGCTGAACTATCACCATTTTTCCTTTTCTTTCATCAGTCATAGATTTTGGCCCACAGCTATTTTTCTCATTTTCTTCTTTACTCAGTCTCATACTAGCACCAGTAACAGAGAGAATAAGTGAAAGCCGCTGTCGCGCGCGGCCAGAGCAGGTTGCAGAGCCACGTTTTCACAGAGTTAGCAAGCACGTATACAAAGTTGTCTTCGCGTACTGTTGTTTGCTGAAAATAGGCATTCGTCTGGTATAAGAAAATCTCTTAACCTTATTCCTTGTAAATAGGATAAAAACTATGCATTATGCAACGTAAAACTTAAAGTAAACTAAATATTCTTTACGCTATCACATTCTCGGTTGCGTAGCGGTACTGTAGTTATTTCAAAACGATCAAAAATGAAGCCCAGTGGCACTCGAGCCTGCATGGCCTCCCTCGTGTGTCCTGCAGAGCGGCACTAAATGAGCCATCAATCTACGACTTGCTAACCAGCAGCCGTGACCGCAACTTGTTATGAGCTGCAGCCAGAGCTGTGCACCAGCTGAGAGGAACTTGTGCCAGC
>LQNS02276622.1:4073620-4085562 GCA_001587735.2 Parhyale hawaiensis
TCCCTCGTGTGTCCTGCAGAGCGGCACTAAATGAGCCATCAATCTACGACTTGCTAACCAGCAGCCGTGACCGCAACTTGTTATGAGCTGCAGCCAGAGCTGTGCACCAGCTGAGAGGAACTTGTGCCAGCTGCAGCTGTAATGGGTTTGTCAGATGCAGAGTATGTGCGCCAATTGTTATGTATACTTGTACGTGTTATGTTGGAAACACGCCTCCGGTCAGAAGTAATTAATCTGTAATTTAATGTATCCCCAACCTGACGCATCATGAAATTCAAAGCTCCACCGATGATTTCATTTTTTTTTTGCCCTCGAAGATTCCAAATGTAAACTATAAAAACTCGTTGTTACTTGACAATTACTAGGCATTTAGAAATTTAAGATACAAAGCAGCTTACTGCATACAGGCTCAGTGCTGCAAAAACTTCCTGAATGATGTATTAGAAATATTGTTAAATCAATATGACATTCACATTGTAAACGCTCGTTGGCATACCCATGGAAAGATTTTGTTGGAAAAATATTTAACGTCTTAATGTTGATAAAGTAATAGTATTTCTTGACAGGTTTTGACTTGGCAAACTTTTTTTTGTGCCTGATTTCCACGGTGCTCCTTCTCTCAGCTCGTATTGTATTGCAGAGCATGTGAAAACGAAAGTAATTCTTTACTTCCACTAGAATTTTATGGCTTTGGTGTTGGGCTTTGACTTAAGAATCTTAAACACATTCTAAACAGTTACAATTCATTTAATTACGACCAGCTATTGCAAACGTGCAAAGAAGTACTTATATAAATTATCGTTACGGTAGTCAAATGTCTACTCTAGTACTTGTAGAAGAAAGATATGAGAACGTGAAGATCGGGTAGCAGAGAGGAGCCCGAGGGCCTGCTGGACATCATGTACATTCTTCACACAATTTACTGTCAATGAGGCGCAGTTCGGATTGTTAATTAGCTTTAGTGTGGCACCTCGGCCCTGGACCCTCCACTGCACCAGGGGGACGACTCCATCGTCCAGGAAAATGCTTGCGTTGATTGCGAGCTCCAGCCTATCGGGACGGATTGGAGTTTGTCCAGACAAGAGATAGATTGAGTAACTTTGTGTGGATTAGAGGAAATATTTTCCACACTGATAGACAAGCTGGATATCCATAATATGAAGAATCAAGGTGTAAATCAAACGTTATCTACTATTAGTGCTGCTGTAGCAACCAACAGAAGTTCCTTTTTAACGTTGTCCAGCCATCAATGAACGTATGAAAGGAACATTGAAGCATGAAACAGCTGACGTAAAAGTGTCTCCCTTTTGACGGTCATGAGCCAAAACATTGAAGTACAAAATCCTGGAATAATCTACTCTGAAGCGAAATCAGGCTATTCATCTCACATTTATGCCTGGAGGCGTATTATACTCAGTATATGTCTCCATACATGATTCTATCGCTCTTCTAGAGCATGTCAGTACTGTTTGAACAGAGAAGTTTCCACGCTAGTACAGTACACACAGTCGATCATTTCAAAGCAAGCTGCTTACAACACAGTGAACAATCTCTGCGCCTACAAACTAAAGGCCACGTAACAAACGTCTGCTCCCGCGCGTGTCACCAAGCAGCTCAGTAAGTATTGGTCGGTACTCACTATAGCTCACAATCTTATGGCTGTTCCGTGCGTTCAATCTATCTACACGATGTTCCTGTAGTACACTTGAGCAGCCATACTGATGATTCATCTGTTAGTTTGTTGCTTCGAACTTGCTACTATTCACATTGGGGTTAAATCAGGTAGATAATGTTTTCTATACGTGCATGCATGGGTTCAATAGACCCATTTTTTTCATATGTTCTGGAATTAGGTAGCAACTTGAAGTTTAGCTATATGCAGTCTCACTTTTACTGTAAATGGCTTCTCATTTGTTGTATTTATAGAAGTAAATGGTGCTTTGTGTAGAAGCAACAGTAGCAATTTTTTGCACGATTGCATACTGTCTGCAAATAAATAATTAAATTCTAAGATGTGTTGCATGGTACTGTCATATCCAACTTTGTTCAAAAGTCTGGTAAGTTTTTATAAAAAGCACCATGGCCCCCAGCCAATTCACTACTAGATATCAATAGTAGTCTATTAGAGAAGTGTAGTAATACCCACGTACATCAGTCGGATATGGATAGTTTTTTTTAGTTTTTGAGATATTTGACCTTGAAGTTCCCATTGTTTTTCTATGGGAGAAAATTACCGGAGTCACTATAGGCTTGCTAGCGATCCCGAACCTAAATTACCTAACCTAACTCAACCTAATATAGCCCAACCTAACCTAACCCAATCTAACCTAACCCAATCTAATCCAACCCAATCCAATTAACCCAACCTAACCTAACCCAACCTAACATAACCCAACCTAACATAACCCAATCTAACCTAACCCAACCTAACATAACCCAACCTAACCTAACCCAATCCAACCTAACCTAACCCAACCTAACCAAACCTCACCTAAACCCCAAAATCCCAAAAACCTATGAAAAGATGTATTCCATTACACTGTGTGAATGTGATTATTTTCTCCCATATAAAAACAAAAAACTATGCATTTCCAACTGATATGCATGGGTATCACTGCACTTCTCTAATAGACTATACTATTGATTTCTAGTAGTGAATTAGCTGGAGGCCGTGGTGCTTTGTTGTTAAAATACTACCAAAAGTATTACTCTTAATAATGTGTCCTCCAGTGGCAAAGTTGTTCAATGAAATAAGCTGGAAGAGATTGTTAAGAAATTAGTGCCTTCCCTTTCTGGAAGACTCAAAGATATAATAATAGCAACCATAACAACAACATATAGCCTAATAACTATCGTCCTTAGAGCCTGCTGAGGTACAGCACTTTATCTCCACTCTACTGCAAATGATTCAAATATTGGTTAACAGTTTTCCATTTTTGAACCAACATCACAATTCTACTACTCTAACTAAATGACGCAAACTGGGCTTGCATTTTAGGAGACAGTGAACCAGCCGATGCACCTTCTACTCTTCATCCACAAATTAACATTTTGAAGGCAACAGCTCTATTCTGGTAGAGTAAATTCCACCAACACGGTTAGCATTTTCGGAACCATTGAGCCAGACGTCGCCCTCCCATTGTTCAGAAGCGTTCAGATGCAGCGCAATGCGAGGTCCACCCCCGGCTTAGCTCCTATAATTGTCGGATCGATGTTCGCCTCGCTCAGCTCCCTTCTTCAAAATTGGACATGATATTGGTGACCGGGCGCACCGAGTCCCAGCCCACCAGGCTACCCAGCCCTGCTACCGTCAATTGACTTTTCTCCACCGAAATACCGAAATGAAGTTAATTTTCGCTTTAAATTGGAAAACCTATAATGTTGGTGTATATTTCACTTGTTCTTTTTATTGGCGAGTCTGGAAGAAAATGGGCTATCCGTTCGTTGTGCTGCCAACTCGGAGACTACCTCTAAGTTTAGAATGATCACTTGCTCGGCCAATCACAAATGGCGTAAAAAGTTATGATCACCGCAATTGTTGCATGGTTCCATGTTGGTGCCGGTATAAATCCCACTGCAGAGGATATAGTCTTTTCTTTTTGCTTTTACTTCTGAGCGTTCGAATATACGAGGCCGTGTCTGTGTCAACAGCAAAAAAGGACACTTTTTTTCTAAGTGGCCATTCGAGCAAAATTTGAAAAGACCCAAGAAACTATTCTGACGACATTTGCTAAGGCAGAGAATATGACGGCTAACGTTTTATTGAAACTTTGGGTAAACAAACAGCTGCTTGGTGTGAAGTGGAAACACGCGATGAAAGACTACTGTCTTCAGCGAGTGTAAAGCTGCACTCGCGGTTAAGAACTGTCGCTGCCACTACCACAGTCGCCTCTTAAAATACCCGTCCATTTCGAAACCACCATCAATTATTGGTTGCTCTCACATAATGATTTTTTATTGCCATGTTATGTTTTCATGGGTGACAACGATGAGCGCTACTTTATACCATTGGCATGCGTTATGGAGACAAGGAACGTAGAAGTTTATTATCACCAACATTTGTATTAAATTTCTACAGCAGACGAAACGCATCCAGCCAAATTTCTGTCTATCTCAAATTTAATGTAAGTTTTTATTTCAGAAACTTAGTAATAATTTAATATCACCAGTCAAGTATAGAACTACCACTTCATGACAGTGCCAGCTGAAAAAAGTTAAAACAGTAGGAAAAGTATCGGAATTTAAAAAATTTTCTATTTCCTACCCTAAATAAATCAACGATGGGTGCAGAAGACCGAACCACCATTGACTTAAAGCCGACTAGAAAACGCTGAACGTGCTGAAATTCAAATACATTTGGTGAAATTTTTTTTTTAATGAGCATGCCAAGCATTTATGACATTTTACAGCTTTTTTATTATTAAGAAAAGCATGAGCTACCTTTAACGCAGACGTGGACGACGCGACGTTTCAATTTTATCGCTGCACCTGATAATGCAGTATAGACTACACCATACGGAATGATAATGACTATCATTTTCACTGGCTGATGTCATTATAAGCGCATATTATGTGTTTCCATCTTTCAGGCATCGACGCGTATAAAGAAAGCATTTCCCTGCCCTCTTGACTCGGTTTCCGTCCGTGAACTGCATCACCCACCCACCTCACCGCCCGCTCCCTCACCCAACATCTCGGAGCTCATCAAGAGTTTTTGCAGCCGAAGTGTCCCCGACCAGCCACTGATCTCTTTAATTGTTGGTGAAGGCTAAGCGGCCCCAGGGCGACCATGTCCGTCCTCGCCAGCAGTGCTGATAGATCCCTCGGGACTCCAAAACACCACTGATGGTCTGTGGGGCTTGGCTCCAGGGTCCACTCAACTCAGCAGTTACGGGGAACTTTCCTATAAAAACTTCTCCACCTTCCAATGCATTACTGGTCTTTCATTAACGAGATCCTTGAATTATCTCGCTGTCGTCGCTCTGTAACATCGGCTGATTACTGCAACAATGATTATTATTATTATTATTATCATTAAACCACACCATACTGGCGACGTGGGAACGGAGCGAGTAAAAAAATAAAAAGAAAAGAAAGAGAAGATTCAAGATCCCAGAATAGCTCTGTGTACAGATCGTTTAAAGCTGCCAATACCCGTATCAGCAAAGACAAACCCATCAAGACCATTCGAAACATCCACATACGATGGAAAAAATGAACGAGAAAATTGCCCCGTAAGGCATTGTAACTGTTCCAAGGCAAACTCATGAAGAGCACCAGTACGGCGAGTACACCTCACCCGAACACATGGCTCCGGAAGAAAATCAAATAGTAGATGACTATGGCAGTTATTAATTTCATAGAAAAATCAGACCCCCACAAACTCTTCGACGAGGCGCCAAATCACAAGGCACAACACCATCCAGCATGAACGCACATCGAAGAACCACTTTGACAAGTAAACACAGATGACAATCGGCAGTGTATCCAGTGTACCGAGGCATCTCGCTACGTAAGCTGGCGAAAATACCATTCAAATTCTCTTCTAGAGTTCATCTTAAATAAATTATTCTAACAGTAGAAACAAAATATTGCAAGTTCTGCCTGTATAACGCAGGAACGGTATATCATAGCGGCGAATTACAGGGGCTTTGTCGACAGGTCATTATTAATAATAATTGGAAACTAATATAACGTCGATATTTTTATGTTTGTGTCAGTGTGTTACTCCCCTTTACAAGCTCTACCAATGAGCATTTGATGCGTGATTAGAGAGATTGTATCACTGGACACCCTGCATTTTGGATTCACATCAGGACAATGTGGTGGCCGTCGTCTTGATGGATTTTGTGGGCTCTTGTAATAATTATGATACTTTGTGAGCAGAGAGCCTTCAGGGTATATAGCAGCTAAGTGGGATAAATTCTACTGCTTATGTCCCAAAGAAGTAGAACAATAATTATAATTGCAGTAGCAAATATGCTACAGAACTAGTTAGAGCTATATTAAAATTGAGATCATAGATATCTTATTTAATATCTTTATTTAATTTTACTCGTTTAGAATTATCTAGGCTCCCGTGATCTAAGTTTGAAATAACTGTCCTACCTGTTCTACATTAACATTCTCACAACAATTTCACCTACTCAAGCCGACATCAGGAAATTGCCACTAAATCTAAAAAATTAAGTTTTTTTAGTTGTAATCACCTGATGATGTCTAACGGATTAGGTGAAAGCGGTTGGAAAGTCTTGACGTAGGACAGTTATTTCAAGTTTAAGATCATGACAGCATAGAACATTTTAATAAAATAAAAACGTTAAGTTATTATTTGCAATAAAATTTGTCTGTGAAAGAAAAGCTATTCTATGAATTGATTTAATTCACTCGTGCGTGGTGTATCTATGCAATTTGATTCTGAATTGAAGTATTTTCTTTGTGTAAGTGTAAGTCCTTTTGAGTACCATTTTTGCTGCCTAAAGTGCCTAGTTCCCGAGCTACACTACAGCATAAGATTTAACCATAAAATAAAAAAAGAAACTAGCAAAATAACATGAACGAACTTAGTACTTAACACAGCCGAATGTTTACATCCAGCGTTAAAAAGTTAAAAGTTACAGTTCATTCTTTTCCGTCTTATATCAATTGGCTGGAGAGCATCAGCTAATAATTTAACTTAAGGTCATATAAAGCTAAGAGGAAAAAATACATACTACCATGTTCTATCTCATTTACGTTTCTAAGTCTTTGCTACAACTAATCAAGAAGTATATCTTCCCTTCAACAAAGTTATTATACAAGGTACAGAAGTAAACCTGATGCGGCACTTTGTGACTGCTACTATAAATACCACTATATAAGTCTCTTGAAGTGCTTAGACTTGAGTGAAAATCCTAAATTTCCAACAAGTCAGCGAAGTGCCGAAATTATTGTCCAAATCCAAACAACCCTCAGCGAACAAATGCTGCATAAGCCTCTCGCTGGATCAAGTTACTCGTCGTGGTCACAGAAGTTGAGGGTGTGACCCTCGTAATGACAGTCATTTGTAGTTGTCACTTCACTGTCGCACCCAAGAATTATATCGCCATCCTGCGCGAGACAAGGTGCGCAGTGTGAGATGTGTAGTGCAGCAGCCCATGGGTGGTATTGGTTGTAATTCTAGAACTACTGTGCTCGGTATACTGAATGTCACAGCATACTAGCAATTGCAAGGCATGTGCTGGCGTGAAGGGTTTATTACGAGTACATAAATCAACTTTGGATTTTGTTCCCATCTGATTCATGTTTCAGATTAGATTAATATAGTGCTCTGGAGAATCTTTGCCTCAAACATGAGTAAGTGAAAAATGATCAGTTAATTTTTCATCAAAACGAGCTTGCGCGTCACTCGGTTTCACAAAGCACTATAGGGGAATTACCAAACTGCCGAACTAACTCTATTTTCGAACAAACTGTTCTTATTTGATGGGATTATTACTTTTATCTATCAAATATAACTGTTTGTTCGGAAATAGAGTTAGTTCGGCAATTGGGTAATTCTCATACATAAGGTAACTTGAAGGTAATCGCTTCGAACCTTCAGAATGATAGAGAGTATGAAATATTTGTCAAGAAAAACTATATTTTTTTCATTCGAGGGCAGTCGCGTACCAGGCACCTGAGAAGTCCTTGCACACTTCCGATCTGTTTTGAAAGAGATAGTTACAGAGTTACCGTACTCTAGAATTCAGTCTTTTTGATTAATAGACTGCGTTATGCTTGGTTAGGCAACGCTTGGTTACCTAACTACACTTCACTATACTAGTACGGCACCATGTAGAGCAACATAGTATAGGCAGAGACGCTGAGACGGCTAAATAAAGTATAGAGGCTAATTCTGGGCCATCACTAATGGAAAAATGTCTGAATAAATAGATAAATAAAATGCTGATGTAGGCATTACTTTAGACAGTTACGGATTAGTTTGATTCCCAAGGGGGCCTTGGGAAATTTCTAACCTCCTGCCTGTTTTGAACCTAAATATTAGACATAGATTAGCAAAGCAAAAAAATGTTAATAATTTTTCCAAAAGTTAATATTGGGAAACGTTTTCTGTTTTCCTACTTTATATTTCTGTGCTGCCTGAGGTTTCAGCTGAACATGAACGTCTTCAAATAGCTAACATTATTTTTTCCTGAGCACAACTTCAGAACCTATCGAACATTTGCGTAAGGAGCTTGGCTATAAATAAGCAACTATCCGACAATAAATATAATAAGCTGCAAAGAAGAGCATTTTGTAGCAATTAATTGGCAAGATAAATTAATTTAAGTTCTGATCTCACTACCTCCACTAAGACCTCCAAAAGTACATAGAAGTATACCAAAATAAATATCCTTTCGGTATTGCTCTCTTATTTGGCGTGATATATATTAGTTTCTGTAACTTTTTTTGCTTTTAGCAATTGTGATGCCGATGAATAAGTAAGCACTAATTAGTTATTCGAAGTAGCAAATGACAGTCGCTTCACTTGCACCTAAGATGATGAACGAAGAATAGCATAATGAGACGGCGAACATGTTCACTGAAATTATAATCATACACTGTATTTTAAATAGAAGCTGGTATTGATCATTTAACGCTTACTGGACTACTTGGCCACATTATAAAAAAAATAATATTTTTGATGCGAAATTTTAGTTTCAGTTGGGACATTAACATATGTACGTAACTATATATATATGATATATATTACACTATCACAATATACTGACACGTCTGTAGAATCAGTAAAAATACACACAATTCATACGTCATATGAGCTTCTATTTCCTGTGCTCTGCAGCAAGTACACTTCAAGTGGCCTAGAATCCTCCAGAAAGACTTAGTTCGGTCAGTATTGTGCCTCTCAGTAATCTCCAGTGATGAGAATTTTTTATTTGCGTGGGTCCGTTGTAAAGAGGCGGCAGGGACCTGACAACACAGATTGTGCCTCATAATCTGCCTTGATTCAACCCTCTGGTGAGACATAAAGTCTTAAACAATGAGACAATCGTGAATAATTCTTCTCGGTTGACTGCATTCCCTCATTTCAACGCGTATATTATATTATTAACAGCTAGTAGGCTGAGTTTATGTGCCACAATGACAAAAAAACTGGTACATGTCGGTAATCTCGCTGACAACTAGAGCACTCTGAGAGCGCATATCTCCGCTAAGCAAAGCAACAGTAATAAAAATTCAAACTAGTTCTGAAGCTATCATTTCCATTTTATCAACACCAAAATCTAATCATATAATCTGTTCATAACTATTTGAGTTATGCTGCTGACACACATTCTGACAAACATTAGTCAAACCCACAAACAGGTCAACCGATCATCAGCAAGATTTAATCATTTATGTATTCAACTTTACTAGCAATGTCTGTTAATTTCATAAAGATCCGTTCTTAACTTTTCGAATTACCTTACTAACATGCATAAAATCAAACACAGAGATAATCAAATGCACGAAGTAACAGATCGTCACAAAAATTTGGTAATTTAATCTTCGTAATATATTTAACATCTCATGTACAATTTCATAAAAATCCGCCTCTAACTGTTTTAGTTATGACATTTACTGAAACAAGGGGCAGCAAACGAACAAACAGTCAAACGGATGAATGGATCTTCACCAAAAATTAATCATCTGTTCCTCCTAACATACCTAACAATCCCTTTAAATTTATTAAAGATTCCTCCATAACTTTCTGAGTTATCCTGGCGATAGGCAAACAGACAGAAAGACAGACAAATATAACTTCCTTGGTGGAGGTAATCATGGAGAAGAAAACAACAGCACGTATCGATACAAAAAATGCCGGATAAAAATAACGTCAGCGCCGCAACATACAAACGGCGCTGAAATCCTTCCAGCAAGGTTAGGAGGAAGAAGGGCAGGGAATTTGAAAGAAGTATAGGCTGGACAGTTCTCAAAATTAATTGCACCGATAATTTTATGAAGTTATTGCATTGCTTGGTGTAGGATGTACGATACCGATGCTTTCTTGACTGTACTTTAGGATAATTCCCCCCTCTAAAAGTTGTGAATCCATATAGTAAATGAATTTTTGATAATAATTGTTGAAAGCTATAAAGAGTGTCTGTGCAATCCACGAATAGCATTTCCTTTAGACTGTCCCCAAAAAATGAAAGTCCTGGCGGACACACACAGCCCGCGCAGTCTCCCCAACAGGAGCCTGAGAGGCAGTGAAGACCGAATAGCCACGGCTCGTAGAGGGCTCGCATGCATAAGTAGAGTCCCTCGCTGTTGCCTATGAAGCACCGCTATCCGATCGCTGCAGCTCGAGCGCTGAAGTAACTGGCAGCCATACAAACAACAACATATGCCCTTCTCTCAAGTGGTTATGCGTTTATAGTTCAGGACAATAACCTGCATCACAGCTGTAATGGTGTCTCAGTGTCACAGCTGTAATGGTGTCTCAGTATCACAGCTGTAACGGTGTCTCAGTATCACAGCTGTAATGGTGTCTCAGTATCACAGCTGTAATGGTGTCTCTGTATCACAGCTGTAATGGTGTCTCTGTATCACAGCTGTAATGGTGTCTCAGTATCACAGCTGTAATGGTGTCTCAGTAGGACTCTAAGAAAATATTCAAATCCGTTTTGAGAAGACCAGCTACTCTGGAGGTTACTGCATCGTGTAGCACACAAACAGAAGAATTGACACCATGTCTAGATTTTGAGTTTTTTCAAATCATGGACGCACACCCTTATATATTGCAATTTTGCTGGTAAAAGCATGTGACAGCTGCATGAAAATAATGATTACAGATTATTTAGGTCTACATCATTTGTGAACATCTGCTTGTGAACATCTGCTTATTACTACCAGTTTTACAGCCTGTAGAGAAAACAAACATACTATTTACGGACCCTAGCTGGCAGTTGTTCGTTAAATTCTAACAAGACACATAAGTGTACCTCTTCAGAAAAGGAAATGAAATACAGAAAGGTAAGCTCTTTTATACCTTCCCTCTCAAAAATCAGAAATTGCTGTACGAAACGCTAGACTGATTTGCACGGCCACCTCTGTTGCCATTGGCATAGCAGTAGGGTCCTAGCGTAAATATTCTTACCCACAGAGCGAACTGTGATCCAGGGAAGGGTAGATAGAAGAAACACTTAGCACTTTTGAACAGGGCACGCGAGCTTCTTTTGCACTCTGGATCAACGCACATGGGTACATTGCAGCAAACCGAGACAATAGAGCAAACCGAGGATTACGAATATGGAAAACAAGCACCATCACTAGCGAGCTAATTACTAATGAATAGTTCAAGAAGACTTTGAAAACAAAGTTTATCCCACCAGCCACAACCAAGTGTTATGAGTAGAACCTGGATTTCTAGCAGTTATTCTATTAGTGCTATAACGACTATAAAAATTGCATTTATTGCAAAATGCTATTTTGCTATAATCGCTATTTTGATTGAAAAAAACGTGTCATGATTGTATAAATTACCATAAAAACTACGCTAAGTACTAACTCTATTAATATAATACTTGAATTTATGAGTAAATAAATTGTTTTGCAATGACAAAATAATTAATATAGCAAAGTTTGCCGTTCTTCAAACTTTCCTCGAATTTGACCTTGTAGCAAACGTAGCAAACTAGTCCTTTAGGTGAAAGTTAGCACAAAACTGAAGAATGCACCTGGTCTTCCTTCAAATTATAGCCCGGATCTCTAGCATTTCTTCGATTATTGCTATTGCAGCTATAAGTACAAATAAAAATTTGCATTTATTACAGAATATGCTACTCTACTATAAACGGTATATTGACCAGACACAAAGCCAAAAAGTAGTCATTATGCAATAAATGATTATGTAACATGTACAAAGTAGTACGTATTTGTGCCATTAAACAAAAAATTATTTAATTATTAGGATACGT
>LQNS02276622.1:4136743-4146869 GCA_001587735.2 Parhyale hawaiensis
TTCTTGCTGCCTGTGTTGGAGTATTGCTCACCTGTGTGGGCTTCAGCTGCTGACAGTCACTTGCGTCTGTTGGACCGACTTGTTAGTTCAGCCAGCAGGCTGTGCCCGAAAATGATCTGGTGAATCTGTCCCATAGGAGAGAGGTTGCTGGACTCTGTATGTTTTATGAGGTTTACAACAATGAAAGACATTGGTTGTATTCATCTGTCCCATCCCTCAACGAGGACTACACGTGCTGCGGTTGACGCGCACACTTTCACTTTAGAGACTGTTTGATGCAGAACTCGTCAGTTCAGTCGGTGGTTTGTGCCCTGGTCTGTTGGGGTTTGGAATTCATTGCCGGCATCGGCTTTCGGTCATGTTGGCGTGCAGGCACTGAAGTTATCAGATAATGGCTTTTTGTTTGATTTGCTTTAGCAGCGTTCCGGGGTTCCTGGTGTTGTAAACTGCTTTATTTGGGTTGTACTCCCTGTCCGTGGCTGCCCGGGCGTGAAGTTTTAATATAATAATATATGTATCTATGCGTCATGGCTACTCAGTGCGTGTGACCATGTTGATAACTACATATTTATATTAAGTGATGTTCGGGTACTAATACAGCTTGTATTAGCTTCGGAAGCTATGCGAAGCATCAAGTGGGCATTTGACAACGATTGTGCTGACTCTAGAACTGTTCAGAGATGGTAAAAAAATTCCTTCAGGAAAGGAGGGCCTTAAAAATGAACAAAGATGGAGACCGCAATAAGTATTCGTCATGATGAATTGTATGCTGTGGTTAAACAAAAGCGGACAACGGTCTGAAAAATCTCGTCAAAGCTCCAGATATCTCGCGTAACTGGTTCTCGACACTGAAGGAATATTAAAAAAATAAGAAGTAGAAACGATAGATAAGTTTGTTTCACAGCAACGTAATGAGCATCGAAGAAAGAGGAGGGAGAACAATTTTTGCATTGAGTCACTACGTGTTATGAGAAGTACATAGATACTCTTCAGTAAGAGTAAATGGATAGCGCAATAGTTAGATGAGAGAGAGTCACCGAAAAACTGCCCACAGCATCACTGCACTCTAAAAGGTAAATGGCCACTGTATGGAGGTCTCTAGAGGGTGTTATTCCATATTTATTTTTGCAACAAGGGAGAACTGTAACCGTAGCATCTTATTGTCAGGATATCGATCGTATGTAAGAACTATAGAACGCCTCGTGGTGTAAGACCATCACTCACAGTAGGGCTTATTCAACCCCGTCATTTTTGGTGACCAGCTTACTCAAGATTTTTGCCATTTTTCACATATCGGTCAACCAACCTAACTGGCTAAAAAAATGTTATCATGAGTCAACTCCTCTGCCTCTTTTTAGGTGGACAAACAAGAAAATTCGTGGTGTCATTTTTGATGGCCAGCTAGTTAAAAAAGGTGGTCCGTTTATGTTCTGGGGGCGTTCTTTTCAAATGGCAATGGGACATTTATTACGAGTATAGAAATAATGAAGTCTTATGATTATATCAAAGTTTGAGATGAAATCCTAACGTTATTGGCATAAAATGCTGCCATGACCTAGGACATGACTTGCCATCCAGCAAAATAATAACCCCAACCGTAAGTCTACTTATAGGTAAATTTGCAAATGAATATCTTCAAGCAAAGGATATAACAGTTTTATCATGGCGTGCTAAGTCCTATTGAAAATTTATGTGTAGCTAATAGCACAGAAGACTGCTGGTAAAGTTTATACAATTGGAAGGCCATGCCATTGAATATTATTATTGATATTATGTTCAATTTCTCTTGCAGGATGAATGATTTTATCGCCATAATCTTAATAAATCTTACTTATTCATTTATTCGATACAACTCATATTTCTGAAACCTGAGACATACCTATATTACTTTTTGCGTACCGTAGTACAGACATGTAATAACTGAAGACTGTATAAAAATTAGGTTTTGAGAAGAAAAAGTTATTGAAAATATTGGAGGGTGAACGAATTATTTCGTAGCTAACTGTACAAGAGTTATCATCCGCTGCACGTACTCCATTCATTTACGTAACTGTTGTACTCTAATGTTGGAATGTGCATACGTCAGGACTCATGCGTATTGAACTTTTACATATTTGTTGGCCAAAGAATTGAAGGAAACATCCAACCACTGCTCTAGATTTATAGAATTTTAGCATACTGTACTTTAAAAAAAAAATGTTGAATAAATCCACCCTATTTCTTCATTACAACCTGAATCTATCAGGCACTGCTTCAATAGTAGCGCGTAACACGTCATGTTCCGTTCATGCTCCAGAAACTTTTGCTAGGCTGCTTTTGAACTGTGCGACTTTGCACAAAAATTGGCTTTCAAGACGTGCCACATACTGAAGTCCATCGGGTTCAAGTCAGGGCTTGACGGTGGCCGGTCTTCACTGGAATAGAAACGGGACAGTGTTGCGAAGCCACCTCAGAATCCTATATGGGCACTCGCTCCATCGTCCAGCAAAAAACCGGCCCATTATTGGACCAATCCTAGCTCAAGTTCTCCACCACAGGCTCAAGGATATATTCTTCATAGCCGCAGCCTTGATGCTCATTCCCTCTGAAACAAAAGCAAGAGGAGTCTTGCCCTTTTAGGACACTCCCAGAATTCTTGCATTCGGTAGACATTCGAGCTTCCTATGGATATGACTGGAAATAATTGTTTATTATCTGTCACTTTGTTGCAAGAATGCTTCACAGTGAAAAGCTTTTTTCGTCAGTGAAGAGCACGTTTTCCAATCCGAAAGTTTCGAACCTGTCAAGCAGTTCACGATTACTTGTCAGTTTTTTTATTATTTGAAGCAATTGTCTCGCCATGAACTTTCTTGTGCCTCCGAGAATTAAGTCTCTAGTCCTTTTTTGTCAGAACTTGCCTACATAACTCCTTTGAAACCACAGCTCTGCAGCCATCTTTATTATAGAGCAACGTAGATTTTTAAAACTACTGGGCCCGGCAGCGTTATTGTTTGTGGAAATCTTCGCTGAAGTAGGAAGTCCAGTTCTTGCAAGATCTTGAATCGATTACTAGTTACTTCCACCAAGGAGGTTACTGTATATTGTCGTCGAGTTTGTGAGAGTCTGTCTTTCTATTTGTCTGTCTGCCAGTCACCAAGTTAACTCAAAAACTTATGGATGGATTTTTATGAAATTTACATTTGTTAGGTAGCTACCTATATCACGAAGAGTAAATGACTATATTTTAGCTACGATGTATTTGTTCTTCGTTTGTCTGTTTTTTTATTAATTAATATTTTTTAGTAAAATAATTTCAAAGGGTTTGAACGAATTGTTATGAAATTTGTAGGAATTGTTAGAAATGTTAAAAGACACAAATGACCACGTTTTGGTGATGATCGGTTCTCCCGTTTGTGTGTTTGACTAAAATTTGCCAAAATATTTGTGATAACATAACTCAAAAAGTTACCAACGGATCTTCAAGAAAATTACAGAAGCTGTTATTACTATCAAAGACCCAAATGACCAGATTTGGTGCTGACAAAAAATGAAATCAGAGTTTCAAAACTAAATCGAATTTTTCGTTAACGTTACCTGATTTGGCGCTCTCAGAGTGCTCTAGTTCGAGGTATGAACATCCGCGTTTTTTGGCCAACTGAGATATTTCAACATATCTGATCCAGCCTTGCCAGCCTTGTGTAGCACAACTGTTGCTGAAAGTTCACATGCTGCGCTTATTTATTCCAAGCTACATAACTTATTTCATACGTGAAAAAAGTATCTGAAACTAATATATATATAGTTTGTAACTAAGACGAAAAGAAATGATAATATTGTAGATGATATGGCTAATATACCTGTTAAGAAAGTCACAGAAGGCTTAGGTTTCCCTGTAGAATTAAACGGTGACCACAACGAGTCGGAAATGACAAGGGGTCGCACATGAGGCTTAAATACTGTCAACTTTGTCAACACTGCCGTCGCATACTGGTCGAAACGTAGAGAGCGGACAGAGATAATGGGGCATGATTATGTATGGGAACTGGATTTAGCGTATTGAAAATCCATTTAATTATAACTTCCGGCTGTAAAAACCCCATCTGAGACGTGGTAATATGGACCCAAGAGCCTGTATTTTGGGTTAAACACTCCTAAGCGCTGTCAAGAACTTCGCGATTGCCTTTTCGTCAGCCCTGATGTTCCGCCTTCACATGATCTTTCATTTCTCGAATTCGTCAGCTTTCGTTCTCCCTTCATTGCCATTCCCACCGTCCTGCTCTACTCTGCGTGTCTCTGTTCGGAAGCGCAGCATTTGTGCAGCATCAGCATTTTGGCTCCCTAACTTGGGACGCGGGAGCAGCGGCCTTCCGACTTTACTTCTTCACCAACTCTCCTATCGATTACGGCGTCCCAGCTACAAATTTATTGGATATTTATAAGAAATCGAGGAAACTGCCAACTGATTCTATCGGAACATGGCACTTCCTTACATTGAAGTCGAAACTGTAGCACTGCCGTAAAGAATGCGCCTCGAGCTCCCACAAAAGCCATTCAGAATTGTTGTAAAATTCAAAGCTCGATCTGCAAAATGGAATACAGTGGGACTGGGGAGTTTTAATTTAAAAATAATTTAAAAATAGAATTAGTTGTCATAATAGGATCTTTTTATTTCAATCGTATTTTTTAAAACTGTTGTTAAAGTACAAGATTTGGATCACACTAAAAAGGTGAAAAACTCATTCAGACTACTTTTATCTCAGATAGTATCAGAGTATACTAGGATAGTTGTACCCTTTTCTAATATTTTGATGAAAGAGTCCATACAACACAAAATTGATTCAGTTACCTTTCCAAGGGATGTAGTTTTTTCAGAACATTTAAAATTAACTTGTCTGATAAAGTTAGATGACTTCAAGCTTCCATATACAGTTGATAGCTTTTCACTGGCACAAGCTTTTTGCTGCGTTTTCGCATTCTTGCATTCCAAAGGTGAATTGTGTAGGAAAAATCATGTATGGAGCCTTTGAGAGGGTGTAACACCGATTAAAACTGCCTCTAGCATGCTTATAAGATAATCAAGATGATTGAAATAAGTAAAATATGTTTTAAATATAAAAACTGGAATAGTTGATATGAATGCGGTTTTTTTTAATCAAGCGATTAAAGTCGTGATATAAGTCAGGCTGATTGTAATTAAACAACCGTAGAATGTATTGACGACGACTTTTATTAATAAAACATGAATTCACAAATACGGCTATGAAACACATAGCGTAACCGGTAATAAACAAAAGTACGTGTAAGCACATTCTGACTTACTTTTGACAGTGGCGATTTAGAGCAACACTTCGTTGCGTACGTCTGCAGTTGTTCCATTTACGTTGTTGCTTTGGTGCCCGAGAGTTACACTCTTTTACTAAAGTATCAAACAATAGATTTATCCTTCGATAGTTAATCATTATGCTTCTTATTTGTTCTTTGCGCCGTCGTGAAGTGTAAGACTTTCTTTTTATTTGAGTGACTTTTTTTCTGTAAAGACCTGAATTATGCCTTCTGTACTGGGGTTATGTTGCATCGTCTGGCAGAGACTGGTAATCACTCGTCAGCCCTATTGCTGTTGTATGTGCCCACTGTGCTCTCCACTCTGCTCCTACTAATGATCCATTCCTTGCTCCTCCTCTTCTTTCATGGTTTCACTTCTCAAGCTGTTCTTAGTCTTGCTGAAAGTATTGCATGGTACTGTAGCACCAGAGGCATTAAATTGGGAACTGAAGCATTAGAGGTTCGATCGCTAGAAATTTGAATAATTATTTGGAGTGGACGAAGTAATTTTTTTTGTATACTTTCTTGAAATGTAAGTGCTTATTCTCAAAATATTTTATATGGTTGATGTGTTTTGCCTCATATTTTTTATTTATTTTCAGATATACCCATAAAAATTGCAATGATAATACAATAGTCAAAATGAAACCGTAGTAATTTAATTGCCATGTCCACTGTGTGTAGTCTGAAACTCGCCCTTGAGCGCTCTCACAAACGGTGGTTAGAGAAGGTCGAAGTCCTGTAGGTCAGCTGGGGCTAGGTGCCTGCCCATAGTAACAACTTATTTACCTCCGCCAATGAGGTTACGTTTTCGTTGGGTCTGTCACCAAAATAAGTCGAAAGTCATGCACGGATTTTGACGTAACTTACAGGGATTGTTTGGTAAGTTAGGAGGAACAGATTGTTAACTTATGGTGAAGATCCGTCATTAGTTTGTTTGTTTGTCTGCCTCATTTTTCTCAATGGCATAACTCAATGCCATAACAGATTTCTATGAAGTTTACATGAGTTGTTAGGTATATCACGAAGAGGAAATGACAAAATTTTGGAAATGATCTGTTTGTTTGTTCGTTAGTTTGTCACTGTTTTTAATTTTATGCTTATTAGCTCAATAACTCAACAAATTATGAATGGATCTTTGTGAAATTGTATGAGTTGTTAGTAATGTTAAAAGACATAAATGATTAAATTTTGGTGATGATAGCTTGGTCCCTTTATGAGTTAGACTAATGTTTAGAAGAATGTTTGTTAGCAGTATAACTCAAAAAAATTATGAACGGATTAAAAGAAAGAAGCTGTTAACGCTGCTGAAGGGCACGAATGATTTGATTTTGGTGCTGAGACAAAAAGAAAATCATGGTCTCATAACCAAATTGATTTTTTCGTAACAGTTGCCTTGCTTGGGCGAGGTATGCACTCTCTGAGTGCTCTAGTTACACTAGTTATGAGGCCCAGTTGCATACAGAGGGTAGCACGGTCAGGGAAGATACATAAATACACTCAACCTGGGCCCGTAGACGTCATATGTACTAAACAGCATGTATTCACCAGATATATGTAGGTACCGTTCTAACTCTTTACTTCTTTTTATAGCAAATTCATCTTCCATCATTTTGAAAGGTCACTTACGACTTTTTTGAAATTTAAAGGAATAGGAATAAGCGATAGTAGCAGTGATTGCAAATTTAATATCTTTAGTATATTTATTGCACCATGTCTGCGATGATATCTGCTCCCATTCAGTTCTCAAGATTAAAGAAGCAGTATTTTGTCAAGCAAAATCATGTATAACTTTTCAGTTTATAGTATTTACTGTGGGGACAGAAATATAACCACTTTAAAGTTAAGTAATGAATCGCACTTTCAGACAGCTAGGTACTCATGTGCTCAGCTTTTCTCAGTAATGACTGACTTGTATTTATTTAGTGATTATTATTTTATAGACGTAGCGCATTGTTATTATGTTTTTTTGTAGAAAATGGGAAAGCATCTGTTGAAAAATCACAAATTTTCTGCTAAGTTGATATGTATAGATACACCTGATCGCTATGTAAGCTCCACTGTGTCCGAGTCTTCCAGTTATTATATTCTTTCATTTGCGAGTTACAAGGTCATGTTGCGTTGGGTTCTTTTACATTTGATAAATTGTGTGGACTGTAGAAGAAAATGGGCTGCTGTATTTATAAAATGACGACGATAGAAAGCGTCTTCGATTGAAAGTAGCGGAGTCGGGTTAGTTAAGCTAAAAGCGTGAACTTTAATTTTCCACAATGGCACAATTAAAAATTGCTTCCTACACTTTGTAGCTGTATCTTGTTGGGAAAATGTATTTTCTGTGTTGCTGTCTTTAACTTCAGGTTACAAATATTCTTGAACCATCTGTCTTTAGCGGTTTCCACGTCCACTTCACTCAGCTAAAGTAACAGCATGGTGCGGCATCACGTCTTCGAGGATTATTGGACCATATTTTTTTGAAAATACTAGCGGTGGCGCAATTTTTGTTAATGGAGACCGCTAAACACAGATGATTCAAGAATATTTGTTTGTTGAAATTGAAGACAGCGACACAGAAAACATTTTTCCAACAAGATGGAGCTACAGCGCATACAGCAGGAGCAACAATTTATATGCTAAAGACAATCTTCCCAAACAGATTGAGTTCTCGTTTTGGCGACATATTGTGGCCACCCCGATCTCCAGATGTAAGCGCTTCTGATTTCTTTCTCTGGGGTTACTTAGAGGCAAGAGTCTACATTGATATGCCTGAAAGCTTGCAGCAGCTGAAAAGAAACATCAGCCAGGAGATCAACAACTTTTCAACAGCGACGTTGGAGAAAGTAATGAACAGCACCGTTGCAGGAGCTCGCGATTGCTTGCCCAATAAAGGAAATAATTTAAAGAATGTTTTTTTCCTTACTTCAATGTGTTGCATTATTCTCATATAGAACTTTAAAATCTCAACTTTCATTTGCCAAAACCCAAATCGCTTTACCATTTTTAGTTTTAACGTTATAATTTTTTTAAGAGGTACTTTACTTATGGTCCACCTTTTACATTTGCGGTGGCCGAGAAATCCATAGTTCGGTGAAAATATGAGTTTATGACCGTTTTAAGGACATTTGATGAACTTTCAGCTCTTAAAACTTGAACCAAGTTTCGAAGCAAATACTTATGACTGCAGCTAAGAATAGGCTAAGCTAATAAACTTAGCTCAACTTACAATCACCTAGCAACTCTATGTCGCCGGCTGTTGCGCGAGGTCTGCATATAGCAGAAGGAACCACACGCTCAAGTTGCTCACTTAATAAGCGACCACATGTGTGGCGCAACCTTCCAAGCAACTCGGTCCTTTGCGTATCACGACATCCTCGGTTGCAGCGCAGTATAATCCCGCGCCAAGTTTCACCCCTGCCAATACAGGCAGCGCGTTCTTGTAGTCGTCGCACTCTGCTACATATTTACCGGTATGACGTTCCTATGTACACATAGCAACCCACATATATGCCTGCCTGCCGTGAGAAACGTTCTTTGGTGCCATATGTAATGCAGTTCGTGGTTGATGATGTGGATGATTTTTTGTAACGTATTGTAGGACTGAAGCGGAGCCTTAGGACCAGGTCACACGTTGCTGTAAATTCCAACCATTTCTAGTTTTTGCCGGTGAACGTCAGATAAAAGTAGTATATATATACCCAGGGAAAAGTGTTGTCTTTGTCCCGAAACCAGTACACATTCCCTTGCACTACTAAGAAATATCTGCTTCAGTATACTACACTATGTCCAATTTATTTAGGTAGTTTGGGTGGGGTCAAATTCCTCAACAGCGTTACTACTTCCATTCGCATTTCTGAGATTTTTCTATATGCAGGTAGTGGGCGGGGCTATGATAATGGGCCGAACAAAATATTAGAAATGCCCATGGAATTGGTAACACTGTACAGGAATTTGACCACGCCCACACTGCCTTGACAAAATGGGAAAAGTATTGTGCAGCACCAGAACCGTGCTCTCGTGCAGCGCGAGCGCGTCATGGCACGTACGGTAGGTTTTAGGACAACAGTTTACTCGGTGCGTCAATAAATCACTTGCTGAAGTTAGAGCCGTACTTTTCTAAGTGCTCCCGAATTTATAAAAATTGCACAGGATACCTAACGACGGTAGTTTCAACTTGAACGCATACCTCAACTTGGGAAATCCACATAGACTAGTTTGTGCCACAGATAAATTACATGTCTGCAGAGTAACAATGTTTTAGTGCCTATCCGTATTAATCTCCTTTATACAGTTGTGATGTTCTTCATATCGTATGTTTCCAGAAAGCCAACAAATTTTCGGACATGTCAGTCGATCCTAAGTACATACATATGATTACTCCTTCCCTACAGCAACCAATCCCAAGGAATGGCACACGCAGCAGCTTATCACTCAGGACATAGCCGGCTATCAGTGGCGAAATACAATCAGCATCTACAACATAATAAAGACCAACGTATATTTATTTACTTGTTGGCTTGTTTATTTATCTGTCCATTTTCTGTCACACTTTAAGAAAACAGATAGGCGTAAATTAGGCAAGGATAGAAACTGTGATCATGTTACGGCGTAAATGAAATGGCTAAGTGTCAACATATATATATATATATATATAATCAATTGATTGATTGACAAGTGACATATTTCAAATGCATAATTGATTGGTTAGTGTGTATATACATTAAGTATGAAATGAACTGACATGACAGGTTATACATGACGCCATAATATTTTGGGAGGCGAGCCACCCCCCACAAGGTTATAAATGATAATCAAGGTCACGAAAACAATG
>LQNS02276622.1:4159431-4178241 GCA_001587735.2 Parhyale hawaiensis
TGTCTCCCTAAATTTCCAGCGTGTACAACTTATTATGTTTATGTGTGGGACATTTTTCGTGTTTCCCCGCGTCCAGCAGCGCTGGCGCGAGATGAGTGCGAGCAAAGTTGGTGATTGAGTGCCAGGAAATGTCCAGCAAAAACTGTTCCAACTTTCGCCTCACTCGCATCAATGGAAAAGCTCATAAAAAATTGGTGACCTCCGGATGAGACAAGATGTGTTTTTGTATCCTGGGATAATGACACAAGAAAGAAGCCGTCACGGGAGGTTGAGCTAATAGAATTTAATAAAAACTCTGCTCTTGGTGGACTGCGACTTTGTAAGAGGCGCCAAACTCAGTAAGATATTCTGCAACACCAGTTTATTACTTTGTATATTGCTTCTTTACAACACAGCAAAGAAGTATTTTCTGTAGCATATGTTTTACTGTGAAAGATCAGGAAATAATTATTGTGTTAGTTATAAGAAGAGGAGTGGGTGTCCTTGCCTAAACCAATAACAGTGACCAATGGTAGATATTGTTGTATGAAGTTCTTTTATAAATGCCTTGGAAGTAAACACAGTGTTAAACAGAGCTCACCATAATAAAAAAGTTGATTTATAAGCACTGCAAGTTAAAATAGTTGGAAGACAACAGCAGACGGCGAAGGGACAGACACAAAAACCTCCAAGGTTCGAATGAAGTTGACAGACAAAAAACTGGTAGTTTTTGCTACTCTCGCATCGATTGTAGCCGCCGCAATGTATACAGTTTTCCACAGTCTGATTTTTATGGCGAATTGCATCTAATATCGAAGGGGTCCCCCTGCATCTGAGCCTCGGTCTCTATTCTGCCTCTCGCTGATCATGTTTCTCTTTCTTTGTACCAACGTCGTGCTGACGACTCTTGACGGTGGTGGGGCCTCTATGTAGCTGGGAGGTTAGTCAGGCTAACACAGTGGTTCTCAACCTGGTTTCGACAGAACCCCAGGGGTTCGGTGAGTCAGGGTTAGGGTTTCGGCGGTTTGATTCACTCAACTTGTTTGGTTCGTAACGTTACGCTCTGCTTGTTGGCTTTGTTTTTTGAACACAGTGATTTTGTGTGCATATGATACATGCTAAAGTTTGCTCACTGATACAGTCTGAGTATACCCAGCTAACAATTTGCAGTTGATTCTAAGTAGAAAATGTTTGTGAGTCCACAGATCAATAAGATATGCACTTTGATCTTTGGACTCCAGATAACGTTGTTAGTACGTTGTGAGACAACGTGCTGACAACGTTGTGGCAACCTTCATAGCTAACTGACATTGTCAATTCAGCTCCAGATAACGTTGTTAGCACGTCGTATCACAACGTGCTAACAACGGACTGGGCACGTCCTTAGCACGTCGCATCATAACGTACTTATAGGGACGTGTCCAGCACGTTGAATTACAACGTGCTAAAGGCTCTGTCACACTACGACGGTTTAGACAACGGATGCCCGACGTTGGCAAATACGCTGGCGTACGTTGAATATGTTATGGGTAAGTTTTTTTACCGCTAGGAGCGCGCTGCAACACGCCGGCATACGTAACAGTACGTCGACTTCGATCAAAATTGTCAACATGTTCAAAATTTGTCGACGTATGTCAACGTATGCTACATACGTTCCGTGTACGTGGAAAATAAGTTATGCGATCGTTGATTCCGTTTCAGTCACGTTCTGTGTAAGATCCTCACAAGTCGTAATGCGTCGAGATAATATCAAGCGTACCCAAGACGTTTTGACCTTTGAAATTTTGGAAATTTGATAGCTGTACATCTGGGAATGGCAAATGCCATATGCAATTTACCCTCAAGTAATTTTGCGTTGGTTGGTATGTCTACCCAGACAACGACAAAAAGAGTTGAGCCATTATCGCAATCTTTTTCAGGGAGTCAGAAGAGGTTGACTGACATGTGAAAAATGTCAAAAACCTGGAGTTCCGAGCCGCTCTTTGAAAATTTTCGGAAGTATGATTGAGAAGAAATTGATGCTGATGCTCCCACTACAATAACAAGCCAGATAATGCTTTGAATCGTGGCGCGTAATTAGTGGTTTTATAGGGTACGTCACGTGTCCGTCGGCCAATCGCTGCGCTGCGTTATTCATACGCTACACGCGTTGGGCATAGGTTTGCTCTACGTCGTTTAACGCCGGCAACACGCCCAAATACGTTACAAGTAAGTTGTCTTTAATTTATATAATCGCTCTGTGTACGTTATTAATACGTCTGGTATAGACACACGCCCAAGAATGGAAAATACGTCGAGAGTTCAACGTATGTCATCACAATTTTCACGTCAGGCCAAATGTGACAGGGCTTCAAGGACGTGCCCTGCACTCTGTTAGCACGTTGTGATACGACCTGCTCACATTATCTAGAATCCACAGATCAACGTGCACAGCACGTTGAGCCACAGTTCATAACGTTGATTTTACGTCGTGTGTCAGCGGGGTACAGCTTTATATACCTACGTAGCTTTGTTTTGAATTCGAAGAAAAAAGCTCAATTTATTTTTCCCAGTACAAAGGGTTAGATATATGCGCGTATGGGACTGTGAGGCTCGGCGCCTTCAAAAAGGTTAAGAACCACTGGGCTAACAGCTCCCACTTTGACTGCATGGGCTGTGAAAGCTTCAGCTCGTCTGCAGCGAACTTGGATTTTCACTGCAAAGCTAGGAGGACGTCACTTACGGAGGGTTTACGAATTCCTAAAATTTGCTTTTTTAATTGGACATTGTTCCATCCTTTCCACTATGCAACCCACGAGAACACAGGGCCACCCAAAATCTAAAATTTTGAATCACGATGCGGACAGCCAAAAATTTCCTTCAACGCTGCCGATTCATCGACTTTACGAGTTAACCTGGCCCCTAGCAACGGCACAGCTCAGAAACGACTTCTAAGTAAACACTATTCCTTCAAAGAACCGTTGTTTTATTTGATCCTTATAAGTCTGTTAAAAGCATGAAAGACGAGATGAAAATATCCCTCGGATATTCCTTGTTTGCCAAACAATAAATGATCTTTAGTATTAGGATTGTTAGGATCAGTGCATGACTGCGTCCCTATATAACACTAGTAAGAGGTAAAATTGTGGTCAAAATTACAACTACGTTTTGAGATATGTCATCCTATGACAGAAACTAGTATTTGACACATTTCTACATTCCTCTCAGTGTCTTTTCATAGCAAATATGTATTGTCACAGTCACATATAAGGGTCTATAGTCTATACGTAGAAATATAACAATAATTATTGTGAAAACAGCTATTTTACGAATTCTCGGAAGTACAATGACAATTATTATTATTATTTTTCCATTGATTCGAACAAAAGTCTCTCACGGTGAACTTAATTTAGCATATAACCTATAATGCACGTCGTCTGATCTAGCTAATACATCTTCTCTGTAATCGAACGTCCTGGGCGTATCATAGCATACCTAGTCCAACTACTCTAAACTCCTGACACTTCAGAGGTTTCATGAATTTCTCGTCTCGTAATTTGATTGTAAACAAACTCTATTATGACAGCAGCACAGCAGCCGCCTGACCTCCAGTTTAGATTGTTCGCTATGGTGAGCACATTTTCGATTTACTCGCTAAGCTTATTCAATTACGGCACAAGCACATAGAGGGCTGGGGCGTAAGTCACGGCGGCTCTGTGGAAATGGGCCTGTTGTTCTGGCTACTGCCGCCTATCTAATCTAAGTGGCTTATATTGCCCCGCATTTCAAATTTAAGCGCTCGATTTACCACTATGGGATGAATTTCAAGTTTTAACCGCAAACTGCATGGTACTGTTGAGACCGCCTCAAGCTCCTTCTTGCGGTGAGAAATCGAACTCTCAGGATCGGTAATTCAGATAGCAGAAAATTAATGGGAATAGATTATCGCGATTGAAAGTTGTGAATTGCATATAATTAGCACGTGCAGTGACAGTAATGGCATAAAAGTCTAAAGGACTGACTCAATGTAGCGCAGTGAACATTCGAAAGAAATTAGCTACTTTTTTCTCAAAAGAAGTAGTAGGCCCTAACTGCATAAAAATACATTCCTCAGTACCGTCATTAGCCTAGCAAGTACGTGCGTATGACGCGATATATGCGTACGATCATATTATTTAGGTTACACAGTATTATAGAATGTTAGTCGCAGAACTTACGATGTAGCTGTGAGAGCTGACCATCAGCCGTGAGTGTTATCATTAATTAATACAGCAGAGACCATATCGGTACTGGCACTGAACCTCTCAAGGGAGCTATCTATACTCATACTACTTTGCTCTTGCTTCTGCTATTACCATAAGAGCCATATTCTTACTGCTGTTCATTGAGTCTAACTGTTGCTTTTTCAAAAATATTATTGTTACAATGTTTTTATGATCTAACAAAACTTCTTACTTTCTACCTAGCTAAAAGGCTAGAGTAAAAAAGCTTTCAATTTTCTGAAAATCACTTGTAAAGTGTCGGCTGATAAGAGCACACGTTATATTCCTGATAAAAAATCCACACTTACTGACTGACCGACAAAAGAGCGCATGAAAATCGTGTAGTTTTACGTGTATCGGAGCGGAATTTTGCTGTCATCCGTACACTAAGAGTGCTGACGAGGTACATTTCTCAATGCAACTGCTGACTGTCACATTTCAATAAAGACTCTGCTAATTCGAGTAGCTAGTCGACTTTAGTAACACGTGTTTTGCTGCGCACTGGGCGTGAATGTGAGCAGGGAAACCGTGAATGAGACCTGACAATGAATGAGAAGCTGCGGCCTATAACAGTGATCGTGCCCTGTCGCTGCCTGCTGGTGGGCTGACATGTATATGGCTGCGATGTAGCATGTGGCCATGAGGATGTTTTGAAATGAGGAGACAAATACGCATAACTGGAGTACAAAGAGAAACCCACAACCCGCAGCACGGTACAAACTGATGCGATAACAGTGCGACAGGTAGTTGGCCTAAATAAATATTATTCCCTATTAAAAATTTCAGCAGTCATTCCAGCGGCGCTGCGCAATTTTAAGCCGTACATACACCCACGAACTCCGCAGAAATTGCGCAACGGCTGCGCAGTTATGTCCGCTTTTCAAGGGTAGCAACCAAGCAACAGATATGGTTTCAACATACAAAATTACCATTTCGCATGACAGTTCAACAAAGTCTCAATTAGCGTACGCCTTAAACACTTTGCATCATAGGACAATGGAAGAAAGCGATTAAACAACCGGTATATGAAACAAACAATTGACAAAACTTTGTTCTTTGACAAATGATATATAAAAACTTACAGCAATAAGCATAAAAATTTTGCTATACCCTTGAAAAGCAGACATAACTGCGCAGCCGTTGCGCAATTACTACGGAGTTCGTGGGTGTATGTACGGCTTAAAATTGCGCAGCGCCGCTATAATGACTGCTGAAATTTTTAATGGGGTTCCTAAGGTGCACACCAAAGCTAACAGCCGTACACGGATACACACGTAGAGAGCGACATTGTCGCCACTACAGCCTCACTTTTGCCTACTACAGCGGGATGCAAAGAAAGGAAACATGCAGGAGGACAGGAGCTGTTACATCATCTGTTTGAGCAGAACATGAAGCAACAGTGTGCTAAATTTTAAAATAAAATAACTAAGTACACAATTCAATTATAAAATGCAGAGCAATAAAGCTAATGAAAAATTAGAGTTATTAAAAATGCAGTGCAATAAAGTATCATACGCTGGTGTTCTACTATCACATGATTTCGCAATATTAACTTTTTTATTCTCTTCTTCAAGTCTGCATGCATGGAGGACATCTTACTTCGGCAGACGCATGGAAGCGGGAGAGCTGATCGACTTACTTTATCCAGTGTATTCTGTCCACAAGCCGCTTAGCTTAGAGACTTGACCAGTTGGATCGAAGGATTGGAATAACATCTGAAAACTCATCGTAACATACCAGCTAAAATATTATAATAACGCATCTTTGCAAGCGTTCTCAATAGCACGATCGCAATTACTTCCTCCCCATCATAAATAACAAAACTAATTTATTTGCAGCTCCGAGTAAAAAATAACGAAAATGCCCACACTAGAAGATTAGCTGCGCACGAGATACCGTTTGTCTGATAACACAAAATGCATCATACAAGCTATAGATACCATAGCTAATGACTTAATGATGCGAAATAAATAAAGTACTACGCGAAGGATAAACCAGAAAAAAAACGAATAAAAAATGGCTTAATTTTCTTACACTACTCAAAGATAAATTGACTTTCCTTGAATTTGTCTAACGTATGAAAAATAATCATTTTGGAAAAATAAATATGACACCCATATGGCATATATGGATGTCTAATGACTGTTCGATTGGCACACGACCAATGTTTTTTTGCGTTTTAGGCCAGTATTATAGCATCACCACCAAGTTCAGCCATTCCTTATATCCAAGCAAATAACTTCTTGACGAAAATAGTTTTATATCACAATATTAATGAAATCAGAAGTCGTTGCATTGGCTGAAATATCTACAGCTGTGAGATTTCTGTTAAATCTAAGATCAGCTTCTGTATTTTCAGAAATTTCGAGTTTGTTTGTAAGGTTAACATTGTCAGTAAGAGTGACAACTGATTTTTGAGCCCAATTGAAGTTGATAAACAAAGTCTCGGTTCTTTCATATTTCAGTGTATGAAATCTATAGTTTTTCTATGTTCAGTAAGACGACATATCAATCACTGACTACGTAATGATCACCTTAAAAGGCCGCAGCAAACTATAGATATGTTAATGTTCCCTCTGCCTCCTAACGCACTTCTTGCAGATACTGAAGTTTATTTGAGGCGAAATCACTTGGCTGCAGACAACCAGGCCTCCAATAAGCATAAAGCTGATCACGACTTCGATATCTGCTGCTATGTGACACTCTCGGTCGTAGCATTGCTGCCTCTGCAAATACTCTGCTCAGAAATAAGAAGGAGCAGCTCGAGACCTAGCTGAAGGTTCAATAAACAGGATAGTATTTTCCAAAAGTTTGTTAGACCAAAGGAAGCAAAATTTTATTGATAAAGTGTCAAAAGAAACGATATAAACACGCCGCATATCGTAATCGTTTTGAAGGTATTTGAATGTACTAGCTATAGTGAAAAATTCAGCCTTGTATGCGGCAAGTCAAGAGTACAGCTAGATTTGAATAATATACTTCGGAAAAACGTTTTGCAGAAAAATACGAACTATAAAGAGTACACTAAAAAGCGTATATCTCCGCCAAGAAAGGTAACGGTAACGCAAAATTCAAACTGGCTCTGAAACCATGATTTTCTTTGTATCAATACCAAAATCTATACATTTATGCCTTTCAATAATACGAACAGTTTCTAAAATTTTCGTGAAAATCCGTTCATAACTTTTTGACTTCTGCTGCTAACAAATATTATTATTATTAAAACTTCACGCTTGAGCTCCCACGGACAGGTAATGCAATCCAAATGAAGCATCTTGCTACAGCGGGAAGCCCAAAACGCTGCTAAAGGAAATAAAGCAAAAACCCAATAACTGCTGACTTAAACGCTTGCAGGCCAATACGACCAAAAGCCGATGCCGGCAACAAATTCCAAACATAAGTCAGACACACAAACGGATCAACCGATCATCAAGAAAATTTAATAATTTATATATTTCGGCATTACTAACAAGTCCAGTAAATTTCATAAAGATCAATGACTAACTTTTTCAGTTATAGTGTTGACAAGCTTAAAATCAAACACAGCGACAAACACTCGAACGAACAAGCAGATCATCACTGAAAGTTGGTCATTTACTCTTCGTGTTATACCTAACATCTCATGTAAATTTCATGGAAATCAGTCCATAAATTTTTGAGTTATGGCCCTAAAAAATAGGCAGACAAACAAACAGATGAACGGATTTTCACCAGAAGTTTATCATCTGTTACTCTTAACATGCTCAATAATGCCTGTAAATTTTGTAATGATCCGTTCATAACTTTTTGAGTAATCTTGGTAACAGACCAAGAGACAGACAAATAAACAAAGACACAGACAAACATGACAAAAGCATTACCTCCTTGGCCGAGATAACAATAAAATTCGAAAACTTTTAATGCTGAAGCTACTTAACGAGTGACTATTGAGACTGAAGCTCATTCAGTTCTCGAATATACATAATATTTGTCTTCAATGTGCTTGCAATAAATTTTTAGATTTTTCTGGAACTTGTGTCAAAACTGACTTGTTTATCCGTAGCTCATTTATTGAAATGCTGAATTTCCCAGTTCCAGAAATTCATAGCGATTGCTTTAGTCAGCATCATATAAATGTGTACAGAGGCAATACTGCACAGCACTTGTAAGGGAAACAGATGAAGTCTCTGATGCTGACCCTCAAGAAGAACAATGACAACCAAGACAGCCGAAGCACAATAGGACTAACTTGAAATTAGCAGCGAAACGACATGGAGAAGTGCCCCCTGCAGGGTCAGCAGACCCAGTCCGCCTCGAATTTCACCCACCCAGCTCGTGAGGGCGACCACCGATACCTGTAGCCTGAGGGGACCCGTGGCTGAGAGATGACTCGTGTCGAGCAGAACCTCCGCAGAGACTCACACCAATTATTCACACTGTAAAATAAGCATAATAGTGAGCGGTAGAGTTACAAACAATAGAACCCAGCTTCTCAAGCACAAACATACAGTAGAGAACTTTCTTTAGCGCTTATGGTGGACTGTATAGCTGGTCACGTTTCAAATTGTGATATTTCTTCCAAAATTGATATATTACTTACTATTAAAGGCATAAGAATCTGCATTGAATGCTTCCCTTTGAAAATCCACTGTCTGTTCTCGAAAAAACATCAACCCAACATAAGATGTCATTGATTAGTTTCTCTTCCCGTGAGGTGGACTGCTGATGGAGATAGCTGACCTTTACGCAAGACACCTCTCGTCTCTCTCGTGTACAAGGCCATGAAAGAAGCGGTCCACGCAAGTGTCTTTTCCTATTCCTTGCGCCTATTGAGAGCCGATGTCTAGATGGCATATTCCTAATTGAGCCTCCTAGCAGACAAGCATATCACTGTGCGAATCGCCCTTTGGCGGAAACGGTGGTTGAACTAATAATTTAATGGCAACAATTGTAATTCACTTGATGAAAGCCGTCCTATCATGAGATATAAATACATGATTCCGAATTTACATGTTTGTACTGTAGGTCGTGCTTTATGGTGCCGACATGCCTATTGGACGATACTGTATGTAAATAATGTAATAGTATTTAGTCAATCAGGTGAAATGATATTAAGCCATGCAGATCTCTCCTCGGGAAGAAATTACTACATTTACCTTACTCTAATGTAACAAGCTGTAACATTAGCAGAAGAAAACATAATTATTATATTTGTCCTCGTGCGAGGGTAATCGTTAGGTAGTACTATTGCGGTGCCAGCTTAGTTAGCTAGTCTGGTGTGTGATGGCAATGAGCCTTGTTGATCAGGTCGTAGATTCATAGCCGTTATATTATTAACTAATAAATATCCACGAAATTTTTCATGCAAGCTGTAATAGAATAATCCAAGAACACCTTCCGCCCGTGGAGAACGACATGGTCAATAATAATAATTCTTTCGGTATGAGCTTTTGTCAGAAACTTCAGCCGTGAGTGTTGGTTTCGCTACTTTGGATCAAACTTCATTCATTAACCTCAAATCTCTTACTCTTGAGCCGGACTGAGCTGATGGCCATCTTAAGGTTAATCGGTTTCAGAGTTAGCTAGGAATTTGTTCTAAACTAGTGAAACCAACGCCCATAATGGAAGTGCCGGTTAAGTTAATGCCAATAGGATTACCCTACTTCAGCGGAACAATCTCAGTCGACGGTGTCTTGAAGCGAACTTTGTGAACTTGCAGCTCTTGATAATACAGCCGTGCGATAAGAAAGCGTTCAGATATACCATGTTACTTTGCACAGACGCTTACTGTCGAGATGAACTGGTGCCGAATAAAGTGGATGAGAAGGCTAGCGTTCATGCCTGTGAGGGATGACTCTTTAGGAAGCAAAATATTTACTGCGAGCTGTTTCAGTTTTGAGAAAGAAAAGATTGAGCCCAAAGAATTAGGTTAATGTCCCCGAATGTATAAAGTTGCCAAACTACACGAACTTGAACATCCAATGTTTGCACAATATTGCGTGGTACGTCCTAACTTTTTTGTCTTACTGAACTTCTTGCTTGAAAGTTTTGTAATTATTATTTCTTGAGGTTATACATTTGCCATGCAGTCGTATGTGAGGAGCTCGTGTGTGTATTCGTTAATAATGATGGATTTCCCTTTACGGACGATAGAGGCACCGAAACAAGGATCTACACGTTTCCCTAGCAATTTTGGCATACCCAAGTCCGATCTAAAAGCTCCGTTAAGCTTGTTTATGTTTATAAATTTAGAATGCATGCAGATTATTTATAATGATAGTGAGAGGTTATTTTGCTACTAAGTGCAAACAATATAGTTCGTTCAACAGACAGAATTCCAAAGCTAGTAAGCCAACTATCTATTGATTATCATATTTCACAGAAGCGAATGTCCTGAAGTCGTGTGTGTAGAGGCGGCCTCTATCCTTTCTCTCAGCACTGAGTAAATTAAAATAGATCTACTTATATGGTTAGTTCCACATTATTTTTCCTAAGAGAGCGTTTTTATCTACCCAGCGAAGGGTGGCGCTAAGCTATGCCCAAAAGCTTACTTGACTTGGTCGGAACTTCAAACAAGGCAGTTGGTTTCGGAGCTGTAAATCGTGTTGCGGGTGTCAAGAGCCGCCTTATTCGTCTGACCCGACTAAAAACTTCATTTTATGACTCAGCATTAAACTTTTGAACGTCTGAAGCGTAATTGGTACGATGCTGCGCTTGAAACTCGATACTAGAGAGCGAAAACAGCGCTCCTGTCTGGATTACCCGAAAAGCAATGGAGATGGGCATCACGTGGGGCCCAGGTGGGAAGAACGTTGGGGCCCCCATGTGGAACACCCATATGGGTCCCAGCTCCTCTTTTTGAAAACCGTTTTTGAAGGATCCCATGTGGGAAACCCAACATACCCATGCATATCCCAGCGGGCCCAATGTAGCGCAACCCATATATGGGCATGAGGAGGGATGTTACCAACGTGGACCATGTGGGAAGCGTATATGGGTCCCAGCTGAGATGTGCTTGGGCAGGTTTTGGGTTTCCCACATGGGATCTATTCAAAAACAGTTTATAAAAAATAAACTGGAACCCATATGGGCTTCCCAGAAGGGCCCCATTGGGAACATCTCTCCTTATGCCCATATGAGCACGAGAAGGGATGTTCCCAAAAGGGCCCATTTGGAAAGCCCATATGGGTCCCAGCTATTTTTTCATAAGTATTTTTTTTTTTTTGCATGGGTATCTCGTTAGAGATACAGACTTTGCCTATGCATATACCAGAAGTTTCCCATGAACTGCCCACTAAATCCTATGCCTCGCCTGGAATCTAACCTACAACCTACAGATGACACTTACCTTACACTGACGCTTTAGCCCACTCTGTCGAGGTGACCTAAGTATATACATGACGCGTCACATTACTGCTAAAGCTAAAGTTCGGTGAATATTTTTGCGGTATATGTTATAAACTTCATTGAAGCTTGATGACAACGTGCATTTTAATGTTTTGATGACAAATTGTATCTTGATAAGAGATCCAAAACACTAGCCAATGAAGGTTATCGCTGGGTAGCCCATCCGTTACCCACGTGGGAAACACCATATGTTGCCCATATTGGAAAATTCCGTATGGGTGTGATGTGGGAAGACCCACTAAATTGCTAGTATGAAATATCGCAGGGAAGCCCATTTGGTACCCATGTGGGAATCTCTTTACCTTGCCCACACTGGGAAAACCCATTCGTGTCCACGTGGGTCCGATATGGGAAGGCCCATGATGTTATTTATAAGGGATAGAGTTGGGCAACCCATCTAGTACCCATTAGGATGTCTGAGTCATTCACTATATTGTTTTTTAAGCATTTGCATACCTGAAGAGTGTCAAATAAAGTAACAAATTGAAAACATTATTTTGGCGTTCTGAACCCACTTATGGTCGGTTCACACTAAAATTTTCTGATTCGCATAAGCAATACAAAGTGTTGGGAGTGTTCTGCTGTGCCTGGGCAAATACAACAGTATCCAAAAATAGTTACTAAAATGTTTGTCGTCAGGTCGGTTTGCCTAGCAAGGGTCACTAGTAGAGATTAGTGGTGGGGTGAATATCTGCATCCGCGGAACATCCGCACTTTTTCCAACATCCGCACTTTTTCCAACATCCGCATTTGCATCTGCGGAAGCGAAGATGGCAATATCCGCAATCGCATCCGCGAATGTCAAAACTGTAGAATCCGCTCAAGATCCGCAGCTAAGCAGGCCCGGATGTGCAGGTTTATCACTGTACACTAAGCTCATCCACAATACTGAAAACTGGAAATTCTCATTTGGATTGAAATGTGTGCAAGCGCTGATCCTGTCAACAAAGTACCATTTAAGTGTTCTTCCCAAGTGCAGTACAAACTGCCGTCGTGAGACGGTGTCTGTGTGTGTGTGTTTGTGGTGGGGCGAATATCCGCATTTGCATCCGTGGGACATCTGCACCTCTTTTGAACTTCTGCATCTTCATCCGAGGATGTCGAAGTGGTAACATCCGCATCCGCAGATGTCAGAACACTTAAAGATCCGCATCCGTGGATGTCCAAAAAACATGACATCCGACCCCTCACTAGTAGAGATCCGGATATGTTTCCAAGTTTGGAGTGAATTAGAACTTAAATAGATGCGCTCTTTTTCAATGCTGACAATCAAGTAACAAAATATTAGGACACATTGTACCGCTTAGAGTGGATACAGATGACGATACTGTGAACCCGTTTTTAATATCTAGACCGGTGTCAGATGAGAAAGTAGTGTTCTAGATGACACCCACATCTCGTAGCATAGCACAAGCTCAAGCGACAGTAGCTAGGAAATCTCTCAGCGACTCCCGAAATAAACACTGCGGGCGCACGGTGCAGTCAGTACACTGTCGCCACTATAGCACCGCTTGCGCTCCACTTCAGCGGGCTGCCCTAACTCTGTTGCTTGGCTGCACACGCAGATTTATCAAGGCACCGCAGTCAACTTTCATTATTTTTATTAGTTATCAAAAGAGTGCACGGGTGCTTACTATATGAACATATCGACTGCATTTCCAGTAGCAAGTCAAGAGCTATAACAACTTTTGCACGCATTTTGAAGTTGATACAAAACAACGTACTGCAACACGTGAAAAGCATTTTGTCGGTCAAAAATTTGGGTCAAGATTCCGTACGCCTGATTAAAACTATTTCAAAAAATATTTCTATTTAGAAAATGCCAAAAATCACAAAAAAAATACTTGCCGGAAAAGTAATATTATACTAAAATTTCTGCTTTGATAAGGATAAAAACGAAAGCAACACGTGAGAGATAGAGCGTCCGTTGAGCGGTAGCGGTGGTAGACGGTGCTGACGTCGCAGTGTTGCGTCCGACGTGTGAACGTGCAGCAACTTAGCTCAATGAGTTACAAACTTCAAGAGCATTTTAGAGAAAGAGCAAAGAGTCCGAAAGACATTATAAACGCTTGCTCATAATAAATCTCAAGTTTTATATCCAATTATGCTTGCTTTCTGAGGTTAGGATTGTAGGACAAATTCTGCTAATCACGTAACAGCCCTTATCGGCAAACCTATAGCGAAAAGCGTGTGTTTGTGAACGGAAAAACGAAAATAATAACTAGCATGCCTCGTGGCCTACGTGAAAGGTTTCTGATGCCCTTTGGTATAAGATTCGTTGATAAGGAAAATCAATAATCTGATATGGTTTAATGTCTTGTAATGTTCCAATCACTGAACACATGCCAATAGTAATCAATAGGGACAGTATTGACAAGTTTCAAAATTATTGTACGACTTGCAGAGTTAGTGACAGATTCTGCAGTAAAAAGAACTATATTTGACAACACTAATAATCGATAAAATCTCATAACTTTATAGTATTTTCAATGTTAAAATATGTTGCATACCTAATTAATACAAATGGGAGACCTCGTTCCACCCGGGCTGCGCCACAACGCCCCAAGGACGCCCGCTCCCGTAGAAGAACACAGGAGAGAGAGCCCCAAAGCGACGCGGCCCACCACGGGCAGGACGGCGCCCAAAGCGCTATAATTACCTCCTCCAAGGAAGCTATGTTTTCGTCGTGTTTGTCTGTCTGTCTCGCTGTCTCTCTGTCTGTCACCAAGATTACTCAAAACGTTATGAACCGATTTGGGTGAAATTTACAGGGAATGTTAGGTATGTTAGGAGGAACAGATGATTAACTTTTGGTGAAGATATGTATGTCCCTATGAATCAAAAAGCCGAACTTTTAGTTGTGGCCGTGGCAGCATATAACTGACACCTATGCAGCCGCTAACCATAAGATTCTGAGATGTTACTATGAAATAAAAGTAGTTTCTAGAGAAATAATTAGATACTTCAACGTATAAAATTCGTTACGGATGTTTCTGATCATCTTAAGTATTATTTTAAGATACACTGACATAGAAATAGTGTACTATATAAGATATTACTGATTCGCACTTCTAAGTTATTATTTTTTTATTTTTCCCTCGCTCCGTGTTATTATAATACCCAGCTTTAACCATCGACACGCTTTTAAAATCAAGAGACCAAAGTATATTACATAATAATCAAGACGCAACAACGTGTTCTATATGCTGTAAAATGTTTCCCTAGAAACTTGCGTTTGGAGAACAGCAGCGTTGTGTCGCAGCGACTTTCGCTAGAATACCGCATCATTATACTTATTTTCATGAGTTTCAAGGGTATATATCGAAGATTAACTTAATCATAAGTCGGCGGCGCAAAGATTATTTCAACTTCTTACGCAATATCAGAAATAGGGACTGTATTTTTGTGTCAAACAGTTTTTGTCTGATGGCTATCAATAAAATTCACTAACGAATCTGAGTAGGATGAAAGCTTTATTAGAAAAAGCTATGAAATCAGTAAATAATTCTATGAAAACCAATTGAGTGTCCTACTAGTTGCACTCCCCGTTACGCAGGTGTGTACAGATTCAAATTGCCTCCATACTATAGTCACGAATTGTTCGATTCTGTTTAGCATGACTTCAGCTAAAGAATTCAGAGCAAACGTGACAATACTAAAACATATCAGTGGTTACAAGGGTAGGTTACTCTAATTTAAATCAACAACAGTAATTTTTGAAAACTTCTTTGAGCTGATAAGTCCCTGTTATGCGAAAGTTTTGGTAAAATAAACAAGGATTACTTCTTATCATAATAAGCCAAAGGAAGTCTTAGTCAGACTAATCGATTCGAAATTGGGGTGGGAGAAGAAAGGAGGGGAGAGAAAAAGTTTTAATATCGTTTATTTCTGATGAGCGTCTCCTTCACGGACAACGTAATTGTCTGAAGGCAATCTGATTCCAAGTTAATGCTGATATATTAAAATATAATACAATTATTCAGTCAACCAACTAACATGAAAAGTTTGTGATATCCATCTACGTATCCGAATTTCAGGAATCTCCTGGTCACGGAATGAGCGAAACTGCTGCACCTATCAATATCGAAATAGTAATTATTGGGTATTTATTTGATGTATATTGTACTCTTTTCTTGTAAATTTACGAAAATCCATGGCCGAAAAGTATATTTAATCTGTACAACTTATAATTAACGCATCATATGACACAAAATGCTGTGAATAGCATCTCGTGGAGATTGACTGTTTAAAACTTCAAACCCACGGACTCCAAATGCTATTTAGTAGGCAAACATTTTAAAGCACATTCAACACGTTGTTGCGTTTTGATTATTATGTAATATACGTTGGTCTCTTGAATTTCAATGCATGTCGATGGATAAAGCTGGGTATTATAATAACACGGGGCGAGTGAAAAATAAAAAAAAATAACTTAGAAGTACCGATCAGTTATATTTGATACAATACACTATTTCTAATACAGTGTATCTTAAAATGATACAAGATGATCAGAAAAATCCGTAACGAAATATATAGGTTGAAGTATCTAATTACTACTTAAAGAACTACTTCTATTTCATAGTACGATCACCAAAACGTATGGGTAGCGGCTGCATAGGCGTCAGTTAAAGCCTGCCACGGCCACAACTAGAAGGTACCCTTTTTGTGACCGTTTTTGGTGAGGGTTTTTACCTCATATATCAGCAGTTTTCTATTGCTAGCGTTTCCGTATTTATCCAGATGCTGAAAATACTTGAACACCATGATGCGTCTTGTGTTCTTTTGTGACCTTTAACAACGCAATTTTAATCTGGACTTTTTACCTTGGAAGTTTTATAGGGCATAGCTCGTATTAGAGTTGTCTTATAATTATATTGTTTACTCGCCGTCGAAAGTTAGCGAATGCCATGTTATGATAAACGTAGCCTTCTACGGCGTTATGCTTCATTAAACGGATGTAGAAAGATGTTCACCATTATATATAATTGGCCAATAATAACAACCTGCCTGAAATGGGCCAAGTTCGTCTTGGCATCGGTGGGTTTGAAGTGATAAACAGTCACTCTCCACGAGATGCGATGCGCAGCATAATGTGTCATATGATGCGTTAATTATAGGTTGTACAGATTAAGTACACTTTTCAGCCATGGGTTGATGTAATTTTACCAGTAAAAAGTTCCATATCCATCAAATAGGGACCCAATTATTAATACTTCGATATTGATAGGTGCAGCAGTTTCGCTCATCAAGTGACCTGGAGATTCCTGAACTTCGGATACGTAGATGGATATCACAAACTTTTCATGTTAGTAGGCTCATTAAATAGTTGTAATATATTTTAATTCATCAGCAGAAACTTGGAATCAGATTTCATTCAGACAATCACGTTTCCCGTGAAGGAGACGCTCATCAGAAGCAAACGGTATTGAAACTATTTCTCACCCCTCCTTCCCCCTCCCACCTCAAGTTCGAATCGACTCGTTTGACTAAGACTTCCTTTAGCTTAATTATAATGAGAAGTAATCCTTGTTTACCTCACCAAAACTTTCGCATAACAAGGACTTATCAACTCAGAGAAGTTTTCAAAATTGCTTCTGTTGTTTTATTTACAGTACCATGGATACCCTTGTAAGAACTGATATGTTTTAGTATTGTCACGTTTGCTCGGAATTCTGTATCTGAAGTCATGCTAAACAGAATCGAACAATTCGTGACTATAGTATGGAGGCAATTTGAATCTGTACACACCTGCGTAACGGGGAGTGCAACTAGTTGGACACTCAATTGGTTTTCATTGAATTATTTACTGATTTCATAGCTTTTTCTAATAAAGCTTTCATCCTACACAGATTTGTTAGTGAATTTCATTGATAGTTATCAGACAATAACTGTTTGACACAAAAGAACAGTCCCTATTTCTGATATTGTGTAAGAAGGTAAAATAATCTTTACGCAGCCGACTTATAATGAAGTTTGTATTCTATATATACCCTTGGATGTCATGATAACGAGTATTATATGATGCGGTATTTTAGCAAAAGTCGCCACGACACAACGCTGCTGTTCTCTCAATGTAAATTCTTAAGTAAACATTTTACATCATATTCAACACGTTGTTGCGTTTTGATTATTATGTAATATACTTTGGTCTTTTGAATTTAAATGCGTGTCGATGGTTAAAGCTGGGTATTGTAATAACACGAAACGAGGAAAAAATGAAGAAAATGACTTAGAAGCACGGATCAGTTATATTTGATACAATGCACTATTTCTATGTCACTGTATCATAAAATGATACAAGATGCCCAGAAACAACCGTAACGAAATTTGTAGGTTGAAGTATCTAATTACTACTCGAAGAACTACTTCTATTTCATAGTACGATCACAAAAACGTATGGGTAGCGGTTACATAGGCGTCAGTTAAAGCCTGCCACGGCCACAACTAAAAGGTGCCCTTTTTTGAGGCCGTTTCTGGTGAGGGTTTTTACCTCATATACCACCAGTTTCCTATCTTTAGCGTTTCCGTCATTATCCTGATGCTTAAAATGCTAAAACGCCATGATACATCTTGTGTTATTTTGTGACCTTTTACAAAGCAATTTTAATCTGGACATTTTACATTTGAAGTTTTATAGAGAATTGCGCGTAATAGAGTTGCCATATAAATATATTGTTTCCTCGCCATCGAATGTTATCGAATTGATTGAAATAAAAAAACGTAGCCTTATACGGAATTTTGTTCTTTGAATCGAGGTAACCAAGATGTTCAGCATTATATATAATTAATGTGCAAATAATCACAACCTGCCTGAAAATGGGCCAAGTTCGTCTTGGCATCCGTGGGTTTGAAGTGATAAACAGTCAATCTCCACGAGATGCGATTCACAGCATAATGTGTAATATGATGCGTTAATTATAGGTTGTAGAGATTAAGTACACTTTTCAGCCATGGGTTGATGTAATTTTACTAGTAAAAAGTTCAGTATAGATGGATTAAAGACCCAATTATTAATACTTCGATATTGATAGGTGCAGCAGTTTCGCTCATCCCGTGACCTGGAGATTCCTGAAATTCAGATACGTAGATGGATATCACAAACTTTTCATGTTAGTAGGTTCACTGAATAGTTGTAATATATTTTAATTCATCAGCAGGAACTTGGAATCAGATTTCATTCAGACAATCACGTTTTCCGTGAAGG
>LQNS02276622.1:4187266-4221971 GCA_001587735.2 Parhyale hawaiensis
TTCAGGCGTAGGCGTCATATCATGTGTGCACATCGAGCTCAGTTCAGGCGTAGGCGTCATATCATGTGTGCACATCGAGCTCAGTTCAGGCGTAGGCGTCATATCATGTGTGCACATCGATCGATTCGGAAGCTCATCAAGAGTCAGAATTATGCCAAAGTCTTAGGACTGTGGCGGCGATACAAGCGTCCGGCGTAACCGCGGTCCCATGTGCGACCTAATCTGTGCGGCAAGAGGGCAGCGAGCGTGACCGTCTCAATGCTTTGAATGCTTTCATTTTATTGGTTCCGCAGCCTTTGTTTCTGGAGGGGAAGTTCCTCCTTCCTATCAGTCGATATCTCACACGTGGCTGCTCATATCCGCTGCCATTTGGTCACATCTCCCGCACCACTGACTTATTCCAGGGCTGTTCTTCCTGTGTAGCTGCTCATTTACTCAGGCTCTGTAGATAAGCCCACCAAAATTAGGACTTCACCAAACTGAGGATAAGTTTTTCTAATCTGTCCAATTCCTTGTTTTACTACATGTTTTTTTATTGGTCAAATAACTTAACCAGTTATTGACGGATTTTTAAGAAATTTACAGGAATTGCTGAGAACGTTACGGAAAGTAACATCATATTTTTGAGATGACCTGTTTGTCCGTTTGTCCCTATGTTTATCACCCGCAAACGAAGTGATAGAAGTGTTGATGTTTTCGTTGTAGAGTAAAATGTGTATATATATATTTGTTTGTCCACCCAAAAAGAGGGAGAAGGAGTTGAGCAATGTTCATAATTTTTTTCGGGCAGTCAGGGGGATTGACCGAGTCTTGAAATATACCAAAAAATCTAGCGTTAGCTGGCCATCAAAAATGACCTCGTTGAATTTGTCCCTACGCCACGAGGTGTTCTCGTTTACCACAACATAACTGAAAAGTTATGAACGGATTTTTATTAAATTTTCAAGCATTGTTAGAAATATTAAAAGGTACAAATTCCCAAATATTGGTGACGATTGGTTGGTCCGTATGTGTGTTTGACTAAATGTTACTGTAGTGTTTGCCAGAACTTAGCTTAAAAAGTTACTGACAGATCTCCACACGAACATTACAAAAACTGTTAGTAATGTCTAGAGTAATGTCAGAAAAATTCAAACCTGTCTTGGTTTCAAAATCAGTTCGAATTTTTCGTTAACATTCGCTTGCCTGTAGAGCAATGCCTCTCAAAGTGTCTCGCTGGTAAGGGTTAAGAGTAGTTGGCCCGAGCTAACACCGTTACAAACTGGCAAGTATATATTCTATTACAATTTATTTCAAATTCAGGCCCAAATGATGCAAGATGTCAACAGAATTATCAAAAATTAGCTTATTTGACTGCATCTATTACTTGCATATTATTAAAAGTACGTCATTGCTCTGAACCAGTTCTCTTTCTAAGTGCTAATTGCGTGCAATATTTCCTATGCTCTATAACGCCTAGAGGACATAGAATGTGTAAAAGAATATAGTCATATAAAGAATTTTGTTTAGTAAGAACGTTAGTAAAATATTTAAGCAATAATGTTGGAATCTGTATTTTAATTGAGCTCATTTTTATATGATATTGAGATATGCTGCTCTATAAGACGGTAAATTTCGGATCTGAGCAGCTGGCTGCCCGATAATAACTACAATTACTAGCTAGAACGCTTTGTGGAGTAAGGCCATCGCCCGCCGTGGGAGCAAATTTCATCGCCGTCATTTTTTTATGGCCAGCTAATCCTAGTTTTCTGGCGAGGGTCATATCGAGGACAGCCCACCAGACTCCCTGCAAAAAACATGAAGATAGCTCAACTCCTACATGTTTTTTTTTTGTGGAAACAAATTTTATCGCCATCATTTTTTATGTCCATCTATTCCCAGTTTTTTGGAATGAGTCACATCGAGGGCAACCCATCAGACTCTCAGCAAAAAGTCATGAACATAGCTCAACTCCTTCGACCACTTATTGGGTGGACGGAGCAATATATATATATACAAATATATTATATTTACAAATATATACAATGAAATCTTCAACGAAGACATAATCACCTCTCTCACTTTGTTCACGGGTGATAAAAATATAAGCCAGTCCCCTTGTGTTCTGCTGTGCCGGCATTGAGGGCTCTAAAAAACAATAAAATATCCTATTCTACATGATTAATAGAGCACTTGATGGGAAATGAAGTTGCTTCTAATAAACTCAGGTGGTACTGAAAAGGTCACTAAATATAGTTACCAATTAGATCATTTATTTATTTACTTACACCTACACCAAAATACCATTTATGTTAACTACAATTCTAGCGCAGCGTACCAAATACAATGGATGCATGCGCGCATTGTAGAGTGTATTTGAACAGTTTCTCTGTAAAGTTTTTTTCGATATTCTGTTGATTTGCGTAAAGAGTTCATTATTAGAGCTCATAAGGTAGGTGTTGCTTCAGTCAACTCGCTCGCTCAGGCTGCCAGCGGCTCCCAAGACACGGAGGCAAGTCAGTGAAGTGTCGAGACGCAGGCGTCCCTCGGCCACTTGCCTCTCGAACACTCCCTGCGCTGCGTGAACATCCGCGACAGACACTTGATCCGTCGGAGGCCTGGGGTGGCCACCTCCTGTTTGTGATGCACAGCCGGGTGGCCAGTGGTCACTCTCGGGATGGCCACCGCAAGGCTGCCACTTCTAGAAGATGATGTACTGACGGCCAGCGTCCACAGGACGCTGCCCTCGGTATCCAGGGCTGTCAAGCTGCTAATTTAAGGATATCCACTTGAAGGTTCAGGTAAGTATCACTGCTGCTGCTTCAGCTCTTCTGGTTAATCAACTAGGATTTTATGTGCAAACATTAAAAATAGAATAACATTCTTAGTTTTGTATCCCTAATGAAATACCAACAATCAACACATCTGTTACGTGCTACTGAATAATTCTGTCTCAAGCTGCAAGATTGTGTGCGTATATACATAGAGCTGCACCTCGTGTCGATGTCTCGCTCTGTTTAAAAAGAAGAAACTTTGTTTTAGATACCAAAAATTTAGTTAACTATCTATAATGAGATTTCTATAGCCTCCTCGGCCCTGCTGAGAAGCTTTTATCTAAACAAGGCTTTACAGCAAGGTAGAAATTGCAGAAAAAATTATAAAAAGTTACCAGCTTTTGATGAAGTTTATTACGGGAGGATTATTTGTCAGTTAAGGCAGTAATAGAGATGAACTAATTTTCGCAATCCACCATTATTCTTTGCTCATCTTATCAGCAGTTACACGGCCACTATTCTAAACATAGCAGCAGAGCCAGTAGTGCGATACCCTTGAAACCCAAAGATCGAGCACCGATGGTGCACAGGGCTCTGCTGTAACAGTAAATCAACTGTATGGCAATACCTCTACAATCGATCAGCCACAGACCGAGAAGTGCCATCGATTTCTCGTTATATGCCAGCGGGTCGGCGCGACTGCCGCGGATGATGCGCCGCTGTGCTCGTAATTTCTCAGGTTGCTACAGTCACCGTATCTTGTTTGTTGGTGTTACACGCTTGTTATCATCAGAATGTTCTCTGCCCTGTTACGCTGAAGTGCTTCCCTAAAACATGCTTTAGCTACTAGCATAATTCAATTTCACTCGTCTGATTAGAATTTTCACGTATTTTTAGCATAGACGAAAATAAAAAATCTTTCAGACTAGTTTGAAGGACACGACAAAGACTCTCTGTCCGACGCCCGTCGCTATTCCTTTTTTTGTCTCTGAAGCTGTACCTGGAACCGGTGCAATGTTACTTCTCACTTTACAGCGTAACTTGCTGCCATAGCAAGTACGAGCTGGCACGACGTCCTCCAAACAAAAAATTAATGCAGTTTCACTCGACAGTCCTTTGGTTGTCTTCCTTCAGCTAATCGCCCAAATGCTTTACTGTGTCGGTGAAACAGTCGAAGAATGCACATCTTCCTGAGGTCTAATTCACTCTAAATTTGAAGTAATATCAAACTCCATACTTGTGGCACTGGGTTGTGCCTCCTCACTTGCGTACTGACATGTTAACAAGTCTTTTGGTAGACGCACTGTTGACTTTTCGAGGACATAACAAAATTTCGGACGATAAGCAAAGCGAAGGCATGCAAAGACTGTCGTGTGAATTGGCAGTTATTCTAACAATTCTTAGAATTCTGAGAGTTTAAAAGCTTTATTTAATACCTTTATCCTTACCCAGTTTATCTTTCATGCTCCACGATGTTTAAATCACGCAACAAATTCATTTTATACTCTCTTAACTATTTTAAGTTCATTTTAGCCTTAATGAGCCCATGCAAAATTGAATTTTTCATAGGTAAACAGAGCAAGAAGCTTCAAGAAACGTAGCCTGTCAGCTACGCAAGACTGGCATAGCCCATCGAGATAAACTAATCCACTGGATTAGCCTGAACTGCTCCGAAGCGTCAACTCTGAACCTTGGATTCGCTGCGTTGACCGTAGTTTCAGGTGGTAATCGCAAGCCGATCGTGGCTAGCTTGAACGCAGCGCAGGATTGTGGTGAGGCCGTTTCACGAACACATATTAGTTTACCATTAACGCTTGAAATTCGATCCAAAGTGGCAAATCCAGCACTCAGCCTTGAACTACCGGACAAGTTTAAACTGATGGGACTATATTTTATTTCGATAAACCTTTGGCACCCGAACGCAAGCTTAGTGTTGAAAGTCTGGTGTGTATGTACTGTATATTCGTAACTCGGAAAATATTCTTTACAAATAAGCCGCAATTAGCAGCTCCAGTGGCCACTCCCAACATAGCTTCAACAATTTGCTCCATTTAATCTATGGCACTACAATATTTATTAAGAGAACACGAGGTAATGTTATTCCGACTGGATAATCTCAGTCGCAATTTTGGCTAAAAAATGACCGATACATTTAACATGGTCGGGAAATTTCCTTCGACTTCTTCTCCCGTTGCATAGTATTGTCAATAGTAAAAATTACCACTTGCACCCATTTATTTGATACCCTGCAGAGCTCTCTTTTAAGTCTTCCTGCGCAAGCCAAATTTTCCGGGTCCTCCTCGTATTCTCAGAGTGGGCTGGCCTCCAGTGGATATTCTGGCCCGAAGTATTCTGAGCGCTGTCAGAATTCAGTGCGGCTGGTCCCAAATGCTGCCCGCAGTCCCCAATAATCCCCAGGGTCCCCGCTAGTCCCCACTACTGCTGCCCCAAGGATCGATGAAAGCGCTTGAAAATAGAAGGCCGTTCCAGGCCGCTCGAGTTGTGCCGAGTCAGCACAAGTGGCGGCAGCTCTGCCAACTCGCGAGACTCCAGGAGCTGGTGGTGGTGGCGCTGGATCACGTTACTAGTCACCGTAAGTAACGCCTGCAGTTTTAGCAGCTAATCAGCAGAGAGGAGCCGTGTTGTAATTAATGTAGGTGCGAGATAACCGTAGACTACAGCGCCAACGCTATTTCGTGAAACTAATATAACAATGCTTATTTGTATCCTGGACATAATTTGCAAAGATAACGACACTCGCTAACCATACAAAGTTTCAAAGCTGCAATTTTCATTATATTTTTTAGATACTCCAAAGTATTAGGCAATGCATACTGTCGGGTGGTAAAATTAAAATAAATCCTGTCACGGTACAGTTGCTCAGTGAATTTGTACAATAATTGTCTTGTGATCAATAGCTGCATACCTTCCAGACATAGTGACATCAGTGAAGCGAAGTTAAGTTGTCTTTATGTCGGGACTTCAGCATAAGCTAACGACTGAGAACAGTCGACACAGTTAATGATGAGTAATCATTAGTAATATTCGCTGCTTACCGTTCTATTCATCAAGTTGTGTTCTTTATCACCTTTTATTTGAACACTTTTAGTATCTAATGATAGTTTTGATATTTGCTTAATTAGCTGTCAATTAAATAGTCCATGAAACTGTATAAGCACGATTAGAGTCTCCTGCATGGTCTCTCTCTATTACTGATGTTGCAAATTATGAAATATCAATTGATACAATTACAAGATATACCAACTATAATACAAACTACAGGCAATGCATGTCAGGAGATATCTTTACATGGTAAAAACAGCAATAGAGTGGTGAATCTTCACGTCTACAGTTCTTGTATCTCTTAAAAAATTCGTTCCAGGAACAGTCAGCTGAATATTGTAAATTTTAAGATGAAACTCATTCTTCAAGTGTGTGCTAAAATTAGAGCTGATATAATAAATTTTTAAGGGTATTATGTCTGTCTAATGAAGGATTTAGTAAATGAAGGTATGAGGAAGGTCTACCAGTAAGTATGGTACATACCAGACTACTTTTTTCTCTCTCTCTATCTATATATATATAGATAGATAAATACACTTGGTGGTCCGCGGGATACGAACCTGGGACCTCATGCATAGCGAGGCGCGACTGCAAGACCAGCACTGAGAATGCATAAAAGGCAAGCATGCAGTACGCGGAGTACTGCAGCCTGCCCTGCATCTCTACAGTGAGGATTTAACTTGCAGCGCTTACCTCTTTATATGGAAGCTCACAGTCTTCACTAAATAAATACTACCCACTGTCACAGATCAATAGTCCCACTTGCACCTGAAAATATCCAGGAAGGCAGCAGACCACCTACTGCATTTATCTAACTCGAAAAAAATTGTATGACTGTGAGCTGGTTCCTGGATATTTCCAGGTGCGAGCGGGACTATTGCTCTGTGACATATACAGTATATACATATATGTACGGTTAAAGATAATGCCATGTTATAAGTTTATAATAGTTCTATTTATTCGCTCCAATTGTCGCAATTTTGAACCGTTTCCATACATATATACTTACATATATATATATATATACATGCATCTCAATTAACCTATAAACAATACTGCACACTGGTGAAATACGTGAACATCAGCACCCTTTCGCTACGAACATGAGAGGAAACACTAAAAAAACTAACTAGCGGGACACGTGCATATTCCAAGGTTGCCTAATGTTTTTCCATTCTAAAATAAAGCAAGCTTAATGCTACGTCATTATAACTTATCATATTTATTCTAATGCACCTCATCTAACCTAACGCACTCTGTATAATGTAATGCACCTTCTCTAACCGAATGCACCTTGTCTGATTTAACCTACCCCGTCTAACCTTAGGCCCCGTTCGCACATGTACCACACCACACAACACGCTAGTGCTTTCTCTTTAAATCCAGCTTTATATCTGTATTTCTTTTGTTCAAACGCTCACACAAGAATCCAATGTTATTTGAATAAACTTAGGTTTGTAATATTAGTTACAAACAGCACAGCTAATTACGTGGGATCTCTGCGGTTTCACTGCCCGCAAAATTATGAAACCAAAGTACACGTTTCTAATGCAGTATTTTATGCTCTTTCCAAATAAATCTTTGTTGTTTTCGAGAAAATGAATCTGTTACGAGTATTTAAAGATCGATATTTCCTATGTATTTGGTAAGAAACACAAAAAAATTTCATTTTCTCCTCATATTTTTCCATTAACACTAATGAAAGTCAATATGGCTAGCGAAGAATATGCTAACCTAACCTAAGCTAACCTAGCCTATCCTAACCTATCCTAACCGAGCCTAATCTAACCTAACCTAACCTAGCCTAACCAAACGTTTCGTTGCAGATATGTGCCAATGAAATATTAAACACTCCTATATATATTTGAACAAACAGTAACCAAAATACTGTAAGTGTATTTTGGTTTTATGTTTTTGCGGGCAGTCATACAGAAAAGACCCATTACGTAGGTATAGTTGAATAAAAATGTAGAGCTGTACATCTTTATTTCGAAATAAAACCATCCAGATCCAGTCAGGAGTTGTCAAATGCCTCCATTTAGCACTCAAAATACATTGTTAATATTATATAAGCTATAGCAACAATATAAATTACTCATCAGTTATATTAATGTATAAGAAAATATAACACTGAGTTAGATCTCTGTCTTGTTGCACGGTGTTGAGCCTTGTTGCAGCGTGTGTCCTGTCTTGTATACAAGCAAACGTGTTGAGCCGTGTTGCATCGTGTGGTGTGGGACATGTGCGAACGGCTGCCGTCACACGCGGTAGGAATAGCACAGCGCGAGGCACGGCTACAAACGCTCGTGTTACGTTGCATGGTGCGGTGTGGTTCATGTGCGAACGGGGCCTTATATACCACATTTAACCTAACGCACCTCATTTAACTTAGCGCTAGCACAATAAATCATCTACAACAGAAGATTATTATGCTCGTTAGTGTGACCCCTCAAAATAGCTCGAATTAGGACACATTCGATTGGGCGCCGAAATTAAGCCATCTAGAATTGACTTGTCCGAACCTTCAGACAGAAGCTTTGGTTTTGTCACTGTAAATAGTTTGGCAAACATTCAACACAAAGCAATTACGTTGAGCCTGCTGAAAACTCCATTTAACTTAGTAAAGCCGAGTTCACATTAGCAACTTTCGTTTCGCTTATGCCTATCAGGCGTTCAGTGAAAATGCTGTTGACAGGCTAGTTGGGTTTCACAGAAGCGGCCGGATGCGCTGTTGCTGAGTAGAACGTTCTCCAAAACATATTTACAAAATAACTATTTGTTCACAACGTAAATTGGTAACAATTTAGGGCATTACTAGTGAATTTGTGTTAACTACCAACATGTGGAATCACAATATTGTTTATATATTTCAAATATCATAGACAAAAAAACCGTTGAGCTGTAACTTATCATGATTTTTTGCCACGATAATATGAAAGGTTCTGTCTGTTTATGTTCTGCATGCTCTCCAAAAAAGACTGAAACAAAATATGTAATAAACTCTAAATCATTTATAAGTCTCCCCTGTAAGGAAAATATTTATATATCCATGCAATTAATGCGCGCAGTTCAGCTGCTTTCGATAACAGAACGATGAAATTTTAGGTTAGGTTCGCCTTATAATATGCCTAAGCCAAGTGGTTTCGAACTAAGATTTGGACCGAAAAAAATGAGAATTTGCATATTTGAGAACTTCTTTTGTGTGTAGAAATGTAGTTAGACCAGCCCATCTTGAGATTCACTTTTTTACGTTTTTTTGCAACAGACTCATTATTTCCCACTGTTCGTCAAATGTTTACCTAAGCTAAAGCTGTGTAGTCAGGGCTATGGCATGATACGTGTTTTTAAGCGAGTTCACATTAGCAACTTTCGTTGCCCTCACAGCCCGTAGGCCAACGAACGACGCCGCTACTTTGACGACTGACTGAGCTAGGGTGTGCGACGGCAGACTGTAGCAGGTTGTATATTTGACACCGTCGACGCGATCTTTGGGTGAGCTTCTTTTTATGAAACGTTGGAATCAGTTGATTTTTGGTATACAATTTGAGCATAATACAGTGTTGTTTTCAAATATAAACACATCGTTTTTCTCTATTACGAAAGAGAAGCGAACATGTTCCAAATATCCTACAATTTTACGGTAAAACGCGTATCACGCTTCAGTCATGACTAGCCTATCTTTTCATTAGCAACGGGGATTACGTTCGTGCTAGTCATCTTTACCAGTGCAGGACAAAATTCTGCACCTACAGTAAAATATTCAGCTTCCAAAAAATATGATGACTTTCCTTTCCATTAGTTTTGATATCACCACTAGGAAGTCACAAACTGCATTGCAAGTTAAGTGAACTGAATTGGTTCGGGGAGAGTATGGAATGGAGGTATTTTCTGCATCGAACTCGAAAAAGCAATTCTGGCAAGTACCGTAGCCGATCCATTAAAGCTTTGCGATTTAAAGTAAATGTGTAGCAAGGGATAATATGAATGCGACTCGAGTAATGAAGAACTAGAATCATGGAAACATATCTGCCTTCAACCAGTCTCCTAGGGACTAAGTCCTTAATAAACATAGCATGCAGACACTACTACCGGCGCATACATCTTGCCTAAACAGCCTCTAGTGCTCTCAGCCCCGCTATATACAGCTGGCTGCCTGTATGATCAGTGGCAGTAATAACTTTGATTAGGAAAGTATATCTTTAAGCAAGAAGGAAGTGTCGCCACACAGAACGCACATATCATACATGTGGACAGAAGGGCACGGCAGACGAGTTTAGGCAGCTGAGGAGGTCCTCTCGACAGCGGCGATCTCTGCTGTGTCAGCAGAAACTAATCGCTACATTAAGGGCAGTGAACGATAAAAACCACATTGAGGCTCTTGCTTATCGAGTGCACATCAACAGGTATTGCTCACAGCATGTTGGTGCTTATTTGTTGAACACTGTCGATGACATGAGGGAAGAGTGTCATTACTCATAGAAAGAGAGAGTTGTGCAAAACAGTACGATTTAGGAGATGAACTGAGCATGTGTCTCGTGTTGTAATGTTTGAATTTGAAACTTGGATTATCGCAGAGAACTACACATTCCGGTGACATAAAAACAAGGAAAGTAGTTCTGTGAAAAGATGATGCATTATAAAATTTTTGAGTTCTTGATTTATGCAGTCTTATCGACGCATTTCCATTGATGCATTAAATATTTTTTCAAATGTACTCGATTATTTAGCACCATGAAGACTATAACACCCGTTTGTATGTGAAAACTGATCTCCATCATTGTCCTCTTCTGTTTCCTTCTTTATACCACATGTGCCTCATTTCACATCCTCCGCAGCGAGGCACATCGGTGCTCACGTGACAGTAACCAAAGCGGGCTGGCTGTAGCCAGTGATCAGTCTTAGCTTTTCCTATTTTACTTTAGCTAACTGTATTCAGCGTCTCTGACCACTGTTGTACGCCAGGTGGAGCGAAAATCTTTGACTCTGAAGTACTTTTATCTCTCGCTACGAATCAATCATGACTTCAAGTACTGAACGCTGTAATCTCATTTTGCGTTTCTGTAAATTTAACATTCGATTATATTTTAATTTTTGTTTATACAGCTTCTCCCTATCGTAATTAGAGATAGGCAAGATCATGAAAGTTCCTTAAATTATTAAGGTACATTAATGTACTGTATACTGAGAAAAAGTACCTAAAACGTTTCTTTTTCCTACCTCCTACTTTTCCTACTTGAAGCAATTGTTGTGCCATGACTTCACTTCAGCGAGACTATGACTTCTAGCCTACACCAAACACACAGCCTGCACACACCTACAGCTGCTGGCCAGTAATGGCGTGTTTGCGTTGGAAACGAAGCGAGACGCTCGAAGCATCGATGATAAGTTCTCACCAGAACCCCAGGCCGCCTGCAATGTTTGTTGTGAGACAGAGCGAAAATAAATCGCCAACTAAATTAACGCGAGTGGCAGCCTCCTATAAGTTACACTGAAGAAAATTAAATCATTACAGTGAGATCTACTCCAAGTAACTCTAATAATCCGGTCACTGTGTCCTGCAGCAATGGCTCTAAGAGAACAAGAGACATGGCTGATAATTCGCAATAGTTTTGCCATTTTCCTTCTTTTTGTATTTTGTACAGCTTTATGACAGGCTGACGAGCTGCAGGGATGAAGCAAAGAATCCCTAATGAAATAAGAAAGAAATGATAATGCTCGCCCCAGAAGGCTACGACTTGGCATGGTTTGACGCGCTTTATTTGCTTCCGCGTGTTTATGCTTGGCAATTAATGGAATTTATATTAGCCTCATTGTCGTCATTATTATTAGAAGCTGTATTACTGATCTCAAAAAATAACGACACTGTACATCTTATCACAGCTTAACATCATGTATTCTGCATTCGACCATGCAGAAGGTTTATTTGTTACTAGGTGCTGCATTTTTATTATTTCATTTGTCTGTTGTGGTACTGAGAAGCGACGATTTTGTTTTAAAGTGATTCAGTAATAATATATATTTGTTAGTTTTGTCCTTTATTCTCCATTTCATCCTCTTAATTTTATTTAAAGCATTTACAGATCATTAGTGATGTAAATAGGAAACTCAATCAGCATCGCACACGGAGAATCAGTGGAATGTTTGCTTTCACGATGATATCACGTGCAAGAGGCGTATAATGCCTCGAGTTTTCTGAGTCCCTGTAGCGGTCTCCGCAATGCTGTTGATATTGTTGCTATAACGTAAATTTTATTATACGCTAATTTTTAATTAAGAACGTCGGCCCTATTCAGATTGGTCGGTCATCGAATCTTTGCTGCAGCTGCCGACTTGGATATTTCTGAATGTTCTAATCAATTCTGAGAATATTGCTTTACAAATCGCTTGCTTTGCAATTGGTGAAAAAATAACTGATATCTAGGGCTGTAACAATGTGCTTTTATAGACAGAGAAGTCGATGATAAATGCAAAACAACAAATTGCATTAGCTATAAGTACCGGCTCTGACAGCTAGTGAACTGCTTCTGCAGGTTGTGTTACCGTGAGAGCTTTACATCTAAGCTTTTTGTCGTTGTTTTGGAGTTATCACCGACTTCTCTGTCTACAAGAGCGTAGTGTCACAGCCCTACTATCTAATGGAACTCGAGAGTACCTGCTCTATACTGTCATTAATTACTTACCTCGCTAGCAGTTGATGTATCGCTAACGCCAAAACTAATTATTTTATTTACTAGTTGCAAACAGTAAAAAAATAATACTTCTAGTCAAGCCTTTAGGAGCAAGTGCACAGGCGGGACAGGACGACCGACGACGGCAATGCTGTTGTGAGAGACCGACGATTTATAAGGTCTGGTATGGAGATCAGCTAAACAGCTTACGCTAGTTTCTTCGCATGCCTGGCAGCACCGCCTTTCAGTGGACACAGTAGGTAATTGTAATTGGTTGCGCTTCTGCTCTGCATACTATGCAGTACTCATTTTTACTTTATGACGAAAAACGTATTACTGTAATATTTATTGTGCTTGAATGTTTACTACACGCGTGCCCCATATGCAGAAAATCCTAACGTAAATCATAGGTTTCTGAATAATTTTATTAATCTGAGCACTTCTTCACAATTGACACTTATCATTAAAGTTAAAATAAAGAACGTGACGGTATTACAGTCCCTACGGCAAAGAAGAACTTATCACGTGATTATCTTGCAGCGTCAGCAAAATGGCGCTGCAGGAGTCGGTGTCTCCTCATGAGAAGCTCTGATAACGGCTCCAAATATGATAAACATCAAAAGAACGACAGACTTTGGAGACGTTCTCATCTTTTCTTGCACATGTCTTCATTTATAACTTAATCTCAGCAACTTACTTTATTTCGCCTCTTGCGTAAAGCACCAGTAATGAAAACGAAAAAGACTAACTGGACGACCGAAGAGAAGAATAAATTCAAGCGTCGAGTAACGTCAAGGCTTTCTAAAGTCAGACCTGGGTCTGTACCTCGCGACCATGGCCCGATCAGTACAGTCCCTTGACAAATCCTTAGACGCAATCTGATATTCTTGGCATTTAACTCTGCATATTTTTGCTTCCTTTGAATAGAAAACCCAAAGTATCGTAATTTATAGTTTATAAGTCATTGAAATAAAGCGTTCTATCCAGATATATCCGAATTATGAAGAGCAGTTACCAAACTTTCAGGCTGCGTCTAATTATTTGGTCAGAGACTGTACGTAATCGGACCATTTGCGAGACCGAGACCCAGACCCAGGCCTGTACTTTAGGACCCCGTCTGGCACGGCAACCACGACATAAAATTGGTAGTAGTTACTGCGTAGTACTGCGGGGTATTTAGATTGTGCCGAGGCGCAGAAGCTCCACGCGGATGCATCATCCACACGGCGCCTTTAGCTAGGCTGCAGCCTGACGCCACAAGCAGTTTAGTAGTCAACCTTCCATTGCACGTCTTCGCCGCCTAGTCTTCAGCAAGAAAAGTTGCAGCGTACGATCTGCCACGTTTAGTAACCGAGACTACAAAAAATAAATTAATTACCGCTGTAAGATATTGTAGATCATACAGATCACTAATGTTATGAACATTTATGAAAAACAACATCTTACTGCACTGGAAAGTCAGTGTTGTAGTAGACCTCAAGCTCGTGTCGCCGCACCAGAACCGCGGTGACAGACCAGGAGCTAGGGCCGGAAATTCCTAGTACTGGAAATTCACTGGCATACAAGAAAATGCTTGACGAAGCAATACTAGGGAAGTCGCATTAGATTCATCGGGTGAGCTGATGAACGATAAATAGGACCGTTTCTATGGATATGATCATCATTAGCAATTATCATGTGAATGATATTTTCCAAAACTTGAAAAAAGTTACTTCCATCAGTCAACAGTTATGTATTTAATAAAATGAAGTATACCGTCAGCAGCGAATCGTCACATTATTACCAATTCTGTAATGGCATGTATTCCTTAGTTTAACGAACTGCTATCTTTGGTGCAGATGCGATAGAACTGCGGCTCTATTTATTGCTGCCAGATTGGCTGACCTCACGAGAGATACGACATATACACTGCAGCGTGTTGCACTGCCGCCAAGGTCGAGTGGACCTCTCGGACTGCACCTTTTTATTAAAATATCTTCTGGCCGCGGTGCCTGATGACTGGTGGTTGTCGTACGAGGTGCTGCCATGCAGGATATTTCGAATTCCTTCGGGAACTAGAAAAGGGCTTTTGACATTATTTGCAGTACTGTGGTAGGAATCCTTTAGTTAACGAAAATAAAAATTAAAATGTTCATTGTATGAAACAGTTCAGCATCCGAACTTGGAATATAAATTAATAATTAGTGAATTAAGCCGTCCCCGCAGTCCTAATTGGATCTTTAGAAGCATGCCAACTTATGCGTCGCGTTGTGGACAAAGCGGTGAAAAAATTACAGGAGATATCCAAATGGAGAGTAGATGGACAGCACAAATGCTGTGCGTATTCGTCGCAGCTGTGCGTATATACCCGCTCGGCCTGTCATATATTACGGAGGAGTGTTACGTTAACTATAGTGCCTTCCCTGCAGAGGACAAGATAATTAATTTTGCTGAATCGTTAACTTTCGTATTACAAAATATGCGGAGTTTTGTATTTTGTTTAAACTTTATTCTGTGAAGAAAAACACATACAAGAGCATAAACATGTTGTAATCTCAAACCTGTTGGAGCTACCACAACCCGAAAACTTATGCAGTTGCCTCAAATTATGTGAATGAAATTACTTTGTTTGTGTGAGCATACGGACTGCGAAATGATATTACTTTGTAGGTGGATCGGCAACCCTGGGGCTGTGATTGCGATCGACGCGCCTCAGAAGCAGAGGCGAGGACATCTGTCTTGACTATGGAGAATTGCAATGAAGTTTCCATGTGAGTGCTCATATTTCTCAGGAACCAACAAATTCAGGCTTTAATAATCGCGTCTTTATTTACGTGTGGTTATGTTCTGAACGATGCATATGCAGCTCTAAGATCGTAAACCTCTAAATATACAAATCGGTATCATACTTTTAATAATAAGTATACAATAATGTATTTATGAGAAAGTTGCTCGAGTTTTAATATTGCCATCTGGTAGTCCAGACTTGAATCCTCAGCTTTACAAATTATAATCGAAGAAAAACGGAGACTGGTAGAAATTAGCTACCTACTCAGTGAGGGTCCAAACGCTCTATGAATTATTTTCTTTACGTTGGAAGGCTAGGCAGATGTATATAAGAAGGAAAAGAGATTGTGTATAGAATTTATTATGTAATTTTTATTGAACGCCAAACCGCATCATTTCTGCTCAGTGTTGTAGCCGTCATGGCCATACGAGGCACAAGGCGAGACTTACTAAGTGGCTTGCATCTATTGGTCACACCAGGCCTATAGCGCTCAAATATAGGGGGCGACAGCCGTGGATAGGGAAAGGGTTACTGGAACTTAAAGGAATAGTGCTGAACATTGGGCCTGGTGTTGCAGGGCCCAGTGCCCCCGCAGTGCCGCCATTTTGTGTGTTTACCAGAGAGTGCGGGGGACACCATCGCTGTTGCTCTTATTGCTATTGTTGCTGTTGCTGCTGCTGCCCTGGTTGTGCCCCCACGCAGTTCCAGGCAAGGCTCGTACCTGCTCTCTTCACTGAGCTTCTGCTCTCTTCGGGCTCCTAACCGACGCCGCCCAGCCGCTCAATAACCGGCCGCCTCCGGCTGCCCGGCTCTCAGGCGCGCTCTCTTCCTCCGCCGCTGCTCTTACTGCTGGCCCCTTGCTACTCTCGCAACGATGGGCGAGTGCAGTGAAGGCTTTGTTTTGTGAACTTTATGATCGCTTACCTTGCCAGTCTTCACTGTGCGCAAACTAGCTACTTTGCATTTGTAACTTACTCTGTGTCATCAGCTTTATGTAGAGGATTCCCAAGTTTGGAAGAATTTTTGCAGTAGATGCGGTTTGTTTAGAATACATTAAAGCCGCCTTGATTTCCATATCAGCAGATTCCTGGTACACCATAAATACTCAGCCACATCTTATTTATCAACTCATTTTTTAATGTAGTTAATTGTCAAGAACATTTCTTCATACTCATTTCTATAATTAATTTTAGCTTTGTACCACACTTAAATTAATATTTACAATTCTTAAATTGTTACCAGTTTATTTTGAGTTTTATATTTTAGGATCTGATGTAAAGTCTGGAAGCAGAAACCTAACGCTATCGAACAATCAGAAGTAGCTACAATATTGGGAACTTGAATTCCTTTGAATGCATCCCCTTCACAAGCCGCATCTGACACCCCTAAAAATTCCTGACATTTTTGCTGAATGGAAGAAAAAACTAGGCAATATCAGCTTAGAGGCAATTGCATTCTGTTTCAAAAACATGCTTTCGTGTTAACATAAAGAGCGCCCTCAGAGATGGGTTCTGACTGTCCCTTTCCCGTCAGAATATATATGGGCCTCACGAACGCAAGGGATGTCCCGAGTGCCTTCTCAGCAGATGTTGCTGCTGGTCGCAGTTCCCGCTGACGAAGTTAGTTTGCTCAGTTAGGTAGGTCCTCTTTGCTTCCCCTCTCTGGTCTTTTTTTCTGCCAGCATAGTAGCGCGCTGGCCATTTGAGACCAATAATTAACTCTTTTGAATTTGCATTAAACTCGAGACCTTCCAGCAAAAAAGTTGAGACACAGTCACTGAGCATTGGGCGCGATGGTAGTTAGTATTGCTGCGCTGATAATCCTTCTACTATGCACTACTACTTCTACTCCTAGAACTGTTCCTTCCTATCATAGGAAGCTCAAACAAAAAAGTCTAACGTTTCATGATAACCATCAGCCGCGAGCGGAGTGAAAGAGCGGTGATAATGTTTTCGCTGAAGATTTAAGTACTGTACATATGTTTGTTTATTTGTTTCTCTGTCCACCCATGCAGAGAGAGAAAGAGCTTTGCCACGTTTACAATGTTTTGCAGGGAATCAGGTCGGTTGACCTACTTTGAAATATGCCAAGCCTCTAAAATTAGCTGGCCATCAATAATGACGGCGTTGAATTTTCTTGGCTGTCCACCCATAGGTGAGGCATATGTTAATAATTTTTTCAGGCAGTCAGGTGGGCGACTGCCATAAAAAATGGTGGCGTTGAAAATTTCCCCACCGCGGGTGAAATGGTCTCGTGGCGTCCTAGTGCAAGGACTGCATTTGTATGCAATATGCACAAAATTATCAGCAGGAGCCGTCGGCAGGATAGAGAATTTATTATCGTCTTATCATCCTGGTGTCCAATTGCCGGTGCCACTTCATACAACGGCACACTCAATTTATAAGCGCACGCTCAGCTCGCACGTTCAACTTTTTAAGTACTTTCGAGATGCATCATGGCTACCCACATATGCAGTGCATAAGTAGAGTGTTGTATCTTATGGTGTGACCACATCACGGTAAAATAACGATCACATTTGTAACGAGCCTCAGCCTTGATGGAGCAACAATAAACGAAGGTCTTACAAGAATTATATGCGTCATCGTAGCCTTGAATGTTAATTAGTACAAGCGCTTTAAAAAGTTCCGTAAGCTCGTGTTGATTTCTGTACGATGTTTGTTTTTTGGTTATGCTTGAAAAGTGGTTCTTGTTTATTGTAGTGACTGGTCGGATGTCATTTTTTTGACATCCACGGATGCGGATGCAATTGCAGATGTTGCCATCTCGACATAGATGTAGATGCGGATGTTCCTCGCATGCGGATATTCGAGCCACCACAAACACACACACACCGTCTCACGACGGCAGTTTGTACAACGCTTGGGAAAAAACTTTAATGGTACTTTGTTGACAGGGACAGCGTTTGCGCACATTTCAATCCAAATGAGAATTTTCAGTTCGATCTCAGCATTATGAATGAGTTTAATGTACCGTCACATCCGCGCCTCCTAGCTTTGCTACGGATGTGGATTTTTAGTGGATTTTACAGTTCTAACATCCGCGGATGCGATTGCAGATGTTACCATCTTAGCATCCGCGGATGCGATGTCAAAAAAGGTGTGAATGTTCCGTGGATGCGAATATTCGCCCCATCACTAGTTTATTGCTTTACTTATATTTTGCATTAAAAAGGCAATGTATAGTCCAGGGTAAGCAACCAAACTACTGTGACTGAAATCCAAAAAATTCATAGTCTGAGCTCGTACATAAGAAATGGGCGCTAAAATTCTACGTGGCACGTAGAACGGCACTAAATTAAATTCCGTTACCAAGTTACCAATTAATACGTACAAGTATCCTTCTGCCCTATACATACATGACGCACTATATCCTTACAACTAGTACCTATATTGACAACGACCACCTCTTATACAAGTTATAAGCAGGGAAACAATATTTGCAATTTACTCACTACTCTATTAAGTAGACCATTTCACCCTCTAATGCACACAGTGCCCTCATATTTTTTGCGTCTCCTTAATTAAGGATCTCAACAACACCATTCCTACAAAATTGGTTGTTTAGTTCAGGCGACAATTGGCTGAATTTACTAGACGTAGCAAGTGCTTCTCGGAAGGGAAAGGCCAACGGCGCAAGTGACGATTATAATCATCTTGCCATTTTGGCTATTTGTAATAAATCCGTTGATGCTACCTAATTCTATATTTGCATATTTCGTAGCGATAAATTTACTTGTATATCTACTCTGTGTAGATTCACTACGAAGTTGAGGTCTTTCTTCGTTGTCTTGGAGCGATAGCCTCTTTTGCCTCGAGACTTGCTAATATACCGCATTAAGGCTACACTCTTAGCGTATAATATATTTCTTAATCTTCTATTAATTCAACTATAATGTGTGGCACGTACATAGATTGCGCTAGTGTGAGAGGTACTGAGCTGCGCCTGAACATGAAACCGTGCAGCACACCTTCAGGCTCAAGGCTGCTTTCAAAGATGGGCATCTGTGGCCAATTGCGGCCCAGCTAGACGTACGAGCAGAAAACCGGAAATGTTCGCAGCATATCAGGCTGTGTGTCTTTTTTTTACTCGTAAGATTTTGTCGCAACTAACAACAGGTGCCCAGCTCTGGTTCCTTGTAAGGCGGGTACATCAGTGGAGGTGACTCTACAAGAAACTAGAACTCCTCGTGGCGTGAGGCAAATTTCATCGCTGTCATTCATGATGGCCAGCTAATCCTAGTTTTTTGGCATGGGTCATATCGAGGGCAATCCGCCAGACTCGCTGCAAAAATTTATGGACATAGCTCAACTCCTTCTACCACTTTTTGGGTGGACAAACACACAAATATATATACATATACTTAAATCCTTAGCGAAAACATCATCACCTCTCTCACTTCGTTCGCGGGTGAAAACCATGGGCCGCATTGCAGTGTAGTGTCATTGATGGTATTTCTCGGTCTTTGTATTGAATATAACTCTAGTACTAAGCTATTCCTTGTGTAGCATGTCCCTATGTGTACCTAATGAAGCATATAAATTAAATCAAACATCATGTATTTGTCCTACTATGCAATCCAGTGACGTACACAGCCTTCAGTTCGAGCTATTAGAGCACATCGGTTGTCTGCCCCAAGCAGCTGTCGACTCCAACTTTCTCATGAATTTCATGCAATACTTGTACACATGATCGTAAAAAGTGACGGTAAAGAATTTTGAACAACACACACCTTTGTTGCGCTCTTGCTCGTGACACTGCCAGGAACGTAGCTAGCTATATATCCTCCACCTGCCTCGCAAATTTCCAATTTAAAATGTAACATTGATCTGAGATCAACGAAAATTTAACCTACAGATTTTATTCTATGCAGTTTTGCTCGATGGGGGCACGAAATATATAGATAAAACAATTACATTAAAAATAGATCAAAACACTATTATAAAAAAGACTAATGCTGAGTTACTCATTTCAATTTTAATCTTTAAATATTCATTTATTTATCTAATCATCAATGTATTTCGAGACCTCCTCAAGCAAAAAGTTGTGAAGTTAGTTCTAAATAGTTTAAATATTCTCTGTTCTCAGCTCGCAACAGCTGGACTTTAAAAGTTAAATTTTCAGTGCTGAGACAGAGAAAATACTTTTGCCGTAATGGACGCGTTCGTATACGCCTGAGACACTGCGGTATTTATTGCTAAGAGTTTCTTTGCATCGTGTTTGCTAAACTGGCTCTGTCTCTATCAGAGTGTTGGTATCAGAACACTGGGCAGCTACAAGGTGAATTCAGAGCAAATGCTGCAACATATTCTTTGCAGGCGTATATAAATATATATATATATATATATATATATATGGTAGCCGGGTGCACCTATATGTTGGCCTAGACATATCCATATTGGTGGCTATTATAGTGTTCGATATACAAAAACGTGACGGCAATAGTTTTACGATCAGTGTAACAGCAAACTCACTGAAGGAATGCTGCGTTCGACAGCTCTTGCCGACGGCAGAACCTTCGCGCACTAAATATCATAAGGATTGTAGTGGTCCAACTGAAGTTATTTTGTCATACAAAAACTACTACAAGGTGCGGAACTGCTTACAAGAGATGTAAAAAACAATACTACCTATATCTCCCAAGAGGAAGAGCTAATTTTAAATGCATAAACAGTAAAGTATTTCTTGGACAGCAATAATTCTGATACTTTAGAATTATTTCACGGAATATCTTCCCTATTTTCCACAAGCTTCATTAAATACCGCGCATTTTACCTGAAGTTTAGAACAATGAAAATTCCTGGCGAATAAGAAACTCTACCTGAGCAGCGGCAGGTGTAGCGGCTCAGCAAGATATCAGCTTCGTTACTTTCGCTGCTGCTGCTCCTGAAGTGGTGCGACTATTGAAAAGTTCGAGTAACGAGAGGAGCCCTGTGGACGTTGTGTTGGGTAACAAATGTATGCGATCATTCAGCAATGGAACTGCTGGAGTCTCAGCACTTTTCATCTCCTTGCTCGTGCCCTGCGATAAGGAAATTCTACACCAGATCGTTCGCTCCGTCTATCTATAATCCTTCCAAATTCAAATTAGTAATGTTAACTAAATCAATCGCAACAGCTTCCGCGCCTGCCAAATTCACGATAATGTAAGGAAAATGCGAACGGGTTACTAATCTAATTGTATACATTATTATTTGTTCTACTCAAATACTGATTTGTTCGAATCATTCGAGTAACGAGGTGTCACTATACGCATATTGATTATATATGTATAGACATGGGGCAACTTAATGTGAAGTAAAATTAGGAATACTGAACCGATTCCTAGGCAATGTATTCCTATTATTTATTGGCTTTAACTTGCTCGGAACTCCATGCAGTGTTGATCGTTCAATTTACCACTTTGGATGGAGTTTCAGGCGATTACTGCAAACCGATTATCTTTGATACAGCCGAAAGTTCAAGTCTGCTTCATTTCAAACGTAATCGGCTTGCCTGGAAATGATTCGAAATAATATATTGAACAGTGAAATTCTAAGCAAAGCTATTCAGATGAGATTATCGCATTCAAAGTGGGCGATTAGGCGAGACCTGAGCAGCAGCGTCCGGTATGTCGTCCCCCCCCCCTGCAGTGAGGCGGAAACAGTCCGACGGGTGCTGCTGTGCGCACGGCGCCTGGGCCGTGACTCACCCGAACCCGTCCTTGCCACTGGGGGGGTTGTTCTTTTCTGTACTGCATCCATACAACCAGGATGCAAAGAGCGTAACGGAAGGGCTGACGTGAAACCAGCATCAAAAAGTGACGTCATCAATGACGTCACATCGACGAAGGATACGGCGTAGCAGCCTATGACCATTTTAATTAATTTCGCCAGAAAAATCGTTGTCAGTTACGAATTTCATCCCTTAAGCACATTAAATAAATGAAAAGTACCCATACTAATTGAAGAATAAACACAATTACCACTAGAAAATTGCAGTGAAGGCTGGTGGAAAGTTTCAGGCAACCAGTGGCCAGATCTGGGCAGGTATTGCGCCCTAATTTAACTTCTTCTTTGAAGTGAAGCCATATTTTCGCTCCACATTCAGTTCACAGTGCTCTTCATATAACATGTGTAAACATATAACCGCATTTTTTTTTTTTTCTTTTTTACTTGATCCATTCAACTTCCTGCTCCTCACAAGCCACCTGCTGCAGCTGTACCAAGACACAAAACACGATCACATGGTTGTCGTCACGTACAGAAAATTTGAGCAATAACTGTTCTCATGGTGCCTCTCGCATCAAAAATATAACACCGCTTATATTTTTGGTTAGGATAAAAAGCTCAACCTGAGGTCCCACCTTCATATATACTTCGGCTCACGAGTGTGACGTCATTTGCCGACATGCGGTCACGGCTAAGTTTTATTTTAGTCCTATTGAGTCTTCCCGTTATTCTCTTTGCTTCCTGCATACAACAGTCTGATGAACGTCTTCCCCTCACCCAACTGCCGAATGCGTTGTTGTGTCCATTTAAATAGCAGAGACATGCCCAGTTTGAAAAAAATTAATTGTGTTATTTTACTGGTGGCACTTGTTAGGCCAGGTGATGTGACGGATAAGGTTTTATTAAATTCTTTGTGTTCAAGGTCACAAGAAAACATGCTGACGCTGGGCTAATAGAACATGTTCGTATGACTGTATTGTGACATTGCATTAACGTTCACAGTCTTGTTCACGCACGCACAGGTGCAACATTTAAATAATACGTAACAATCAGTGGCTATCTTCACTATTATACAATAACTCTAGTTCAAGTATTTATTCTAGTAGTATGTGCAGTGTGCGAATTACATAGGTCAACAATTGCGATGCGCAGGGTAGTCGTTTCTCAATAGGCTCAGTAAACTGTATCAGCTCGAAATTTCTTTATATTTAATCTGAAATTTAAATACGCCTCAGAGACTATATATTATTTACTTCAATTGTGCGCACCCGTTACACTTTTTGGGTCGAAGTGAATGTAAATTTTGGCACAACCTTAGAGTCACAGATAATCCAGCGGTGCCCTGCAAAATGTACTTTTGCGGTCACAGTTCACATCGCTGCATTTGCAATGGTGAGTGCATCACTTCACATGTCATGTTGCAATTAGTTCAGCGGCTGCTGATACAAACAAATGTCCCTACATTAACTGGTGCCTCATTTTGCCTACTCGATCTGTATCCTTTCATGTGCCCTTAAAATGTGCTCTTACGGGATGAGAGAAAAATGCTCCTTCGCCTTTACCCAGGAGTAGAACGTGCTGCGTAGGATTAACGAGAATTTTTACTTCTTTATGCTGAAGACGTGAACTACATACAACAGGATGGATACAGGCTACATCAGGTTTAAAAAAAAACAGCATTGTATAGCCAACCCAAGGGCTGAACTAGAAAGCGATGTGCACGAGATGAAGAAAAATATTCTTTTCTGTACTGTGATTGCAGGTTGCTCAATTGCATATAGGCAATTTATTGCGAGTGAGTGCGTACACTGTCGAGACACCACATGGGCTGTGGACTGCACTGTAGACTGACCGTAGCCACGCGACTATACAGCCACAAACGGTACACTCACTAACACCACTTCCTGTTGTGCTTCCCGATCATTGTAAAGCCCGCCACTCATTCTGCTGTTTACAAACGGACTCCTGCCGGGCGGCCGGCTACTGGACCTTCCGGGTCCGCATGGTCGGATTCTGCGGGTCTCGTCGTCGTTTGCCTCGCCCAAGCCTGATAGCCGAGGTGTTGACTCACGCAATTTTTAACAATTTTTGCTCAACGCACTGAAAAATTTTTTGGTTATGAGACTCACTCACTCAACATTATGGTAAGGGCAGAAGTCACTGTCTGCAAACAGGACGGTCATCAGGCAAAGTCGACAGGCAACCGTTATATAGGGAATTAACTGCAGGAACTAAGAAAAGGTATTGTAATAAAACAATAAATTATAATCCTATATCGATTTTATTGCTTCACGGAAACAGAAGATTGTAGCGCCTTACAAAACTTCGCAACTTACACCAACATTCGCGCTATCGGTCTGTACACACAGAAATTGACGCCAGAAATGAGTGAGTTTGACCGTTAGTCATTTTCAGACAATGCAACACCAAATAAAGGAATGGTAACATGACAAATGTTTATTTGATACTTAACAGGCAATAAATACAATCAACAGTTTCTACCAAGGGTTTTTGATGTCATCTTCATTGGTGAATGCAAAATAAAAAAAACGAGCGCATTATATTTTCATCATTTAAGATAAATCAAAGCTGCAGCATCACAATTATTGAAGAAACTATACGCTACTAAAATATGGAGAGAAAGGGTGCATGAAGAATATTGTACGAATATATCTTGTACGAAAAGAGAAGTGTAAGCAATAAAATTCATGTTCAATTCATACAATCAAGAAAATATGTTTCGAAAAAGTGGTCAGCCGAACATCCCCTCCTGGCGACTGCACCCGCGACATTAGCAGACACAATTTTAAGCAATTTTAGCGTTCACTGACAAGTTTTTCATATCATTATTAACTACTAAGCGAGTGTCAAAATAGTTCCGTTTTGACTATGCTTTAGCGCATACGGACAGACGACGTTACTCAAACATGGTAAAAATTGTTCAGTTAAGTTTATATTTACAGGAAGATAACACAAACTGATGTAATATTGATTAACATTCTACTATGTCTGCACTGTTTGTTAAGTAGAAGAATAACATTTGCCATGTTACCACTCGATTAACAAGATATCAACAGAGTTTCAATGCGCGGTATATTCAAGAGCTGTTCTGCTGCCGGCGCAGGCTCAGTTACCACAATTAACGATGCTTACATGATGCGCAAAGTACACGAAAATTTAGCCGTATTTTTTCTTAGGTTAGACGTTTTAGTGTAAATATATATCATAAAATTGTCTTCATGCATCCGTTGCTTGGCCATATTTAACTAGAGTTTCCTAATTCTGTTTTTCGTTTCAAAATAAGGGTACGTGCCCTGTATCGAGCATATAAATCGTTTTCCAGACGCTCTCCTACAACAAAATGCACACTATGTATAGTCTTTCAGCCCTGTACATAGCACAGGGTGTTTGAAAAATTTGTTGTACTTTTGTCAACACAACATTGTGTGTGTGTGTGTGTGTGCATGCGTCAGATGACCTGCTACAACATTAATCGTCCTGACATTTGATTTAGTAAGTGTTTCCAATACCTCTGTAAATTTGCTGTGAATTAGAACTTAGAATCGGTGAACTTTGTTGTTGTTGTTATTTACAAAGGAGCAGCACGTTATTCGATACTTCACTGTTAAGGTGAGGCATTTGGACTTTTTCTTTCTGCTCGCATCATTCTTTGAGCGATGCTTTGCTAAAGTTACATTTATGTTAATACGAGCATCTGCTGTCGAGACTGTTTAGGGTAGTAATAGATAGGAACATGTATTGCAAAATCAATATTTCTATTGAAACTTGAACAATTATGGTAGCATGTTTAATGACACATATAACTGAGGGATAACTACACTATAAAGCAACAAAATACAGTAGTAGTAATAATAATGTACTGTAAAAACTTTAAACGCTTCTCTGCCTATAAAGGACTGACAGTCTTAGTGGGCCACAAATCGCTATCGTAATTTCGAATAGAATACCAGCCGAAGTAGGCCACGGTTCGGCGTTATGTATAACCGTAGCTAGACCCTCACCGTATCAGCAGCAACACAGAAGGCTACTTGCTAGCTCCGCAGCTGTGTTTTAAACGGTTAAAGAGAATAGATTACATAAGTATCTATATAGAAAGGTACTCAAACTGTTGTACCTCGTCAGTACTCAAGTAAAGGTTACCTCCGTGCAATCGAATAGTCACAGTCAGTGCAAGGCCTCCTCGTCTCCGGAACAGTTGGGGGCAAAGAGAAGCAACAACAAGAGAGAAAAAAGGGCAATTATCCCATTTTATCGAAATTGTTTAATCCCTATGGCATCAAATTTACTTGTACACATCAATTATGGGCGTTGGATTCGCTACTACAGATCAAATTCCAAATACTTAAATCGCAATTCGAGTTTAATTGTTGAATCGAGAGCCCGCGATAATAAAAGTATCCGGCCATTTAGAGCAGAACAGATTAGGTTATTTCAGTCTCAGCTCATTAGGCGAACCGCAGACTCTGCTAGAGCTCGCACTGCGCTGGCAATCACGACTAGCGTCGATATTTTGTAATTCAGTATAGCTAATCTGCACATACCAGTCTACCGTTCTTTTCCTGTGTCCGAGGAAAAAGTGATGACTTTTATATGCTAAAATAAATCAAATAGAACACAAAGTAAGCACAAATTGAACAGCGAGAATAGAACAGATAAAACACATTATGTATATAACTATATATATCTAGCCCCTGCAGCGGCATTTTGAAAGAGGAACAAGAAGAAGCAGGGTTCATTAAGGCGCGCTGCACTGGCACCATAAAACTTCTCGGCTCAACAGGCCCGACTTGTCCGGAACTTTGGACAGACTAGTAGGACGGAGCTTCGGGAGTAAATTTCACACTGATTACCTATGATAATTTTAAAAAACTAGTTCAATTCTGCACCATAAAATGGAGTATTCAGCTGTCTCAAGCGTGATCGAGTTAATTCTAGCACTTACAACTTGATTCAAAAATCTTGAAATCAAAGCACCCCTCTGAAGTTCCGGAAAAGTGGAGCCTACTGAGCTAAGTTTAAATCGACTGCTCCGAGCCAATCGATGATGCCTATGGTAAGTATAGAACTCATGTAGAGAGGATTACCGGTACCGTGCCAGGGAACAGCAAGAAAGAAAAGAAAGAACAGATAACAAACTAAAACTGCACTCGGTGAACACAAAGCTAACTCTGCCAAGAAACGCAATGTTTACCAAAAATTCGAGCTGGTCTTCAAACCAGGATTTATTTTATCAAGACCTAGTGTTGGTTATAGGTGCTTTTTGATATTTCTAACAATTTCTGAAAATTTAATGAAAACCCGTTTGTAACTTTTTCGTTATGTAACACAAACATCAATTCAAACAGAAATAAACAGACAAACGAACAAACGTACAGATCATCACAAAAAAATTAATTTGCTCTTTCTAACATTTTCAACTAGAGAGCTCTCTGAGAGCGCATACCTCCACCAAGCAAGACAACGGAAACAAAAATTTAAATTTCGAAACCATTATTTTCTTCCTATCAACACCAAAATCAAATATTTCGTGCCTTTCGACAACAATAATAGCTTCTGTAATTTTCTTGATGATCCGTCCACAACTTTTCGAGTTACGCTGTTAACAAACATTATGACAAACATAAGCCAAACACACAAACGGACCAACACACCAACCAACCAAAATTTAATCATTTATGTCTTTTAACATTACTAACTTAAGCAATTTTATGTACGATTTCTTTCTCTACATTACTAACAGTTACTATAAATTTCACAAAGATCTATCCATAACGTTTTGAGTTATTGGGCTAACACACATGAAATCAAATATAGAGACAAACAAACAAACCAACAGATCATTACAAAAATTTTGGTCATTTGCTCTTCGTAATATACCGAACAACTCATGTAAATTTCATGAAAATCCTTCCCTAACTTTTTGAATTATGGTACTAAGTAAAAGAGGCAGACAAATAAACAAACGAATGGCCAGATTTTCACCAAAGTTAATCATCTATTACTGTTACCGTGCCTAACAATCCTGTCAATTTCGTTAAGATCCGTTAATAACTTTGAGAGTTATCCTGGTGACAGACAAAGAGACAGATAATCACGACAAAAACATAACCTCCTCGTCGGAGGTAAAAATTCATACAAATTTCATGAAGATACGTTCATATGTGCTTGAGTTATGATACCAGTGAAAACAGGTAGGCAAACAAACAAATAGTTGAATGATCTTCCCTTACAGTTAATTAGCTGTTTCTTGTAACATACCGAAAATCCTTGTACATTTCTTGAATATCCGTGCGTTACAGTTTGAGTTGTCTTGGTGACAGATGCTGACAGTAACACTACCTCCATGGCGGAGGTAATAAAAGAAAATAAACTGGTCCTGATCGAGTGAACAGCAGCAGATGCAGCTACACCGAAAAGCACGCTGCTGCTGCCCCCACGGCTGCGGTAATGCTCTGTCTCTCCTGCGTGGTGTATCATATATAGTATACCTACATTACGTCACATGCTATTTAGTTGTATTCCTGCGAAATAGACAATAAGAAAAGGCTCAAGGGAATGTTATGCGCCTACCAAAAGACTTGAAAAATATTTCTCTCGAGCTGGCAGTGTTGAACTGACCAGAGTATAACAATGTACAGTAATGTACTGAACATTTTTTAACCCTTGACTAGTGTGATTTAGATGAGTTAATCAAGAGAGATGCTCGAAAACGTTTGCCGCAAGCTTGCACTTTAGGTCTGTAGCTCAGCAGAGAGTAGCAACTAACTTCTAACATTCCGTCCAAACCATAATTAAGTTCAATATTGTGAAGGAATTAATTTTAACAATACACAAATACTGTACATACTTCTATAAATGACCTTAAATCACCATAAGTAATTAAGGGAAGTCATGGCCACAGCAGTTTGAAACTAGCGCTTGCCTTTCTTTTATTTCGAGCTTTTAGATATCGCAGATTACAACTGCTTCAGTATTGTCTTAAGGATCAAATGCAGAAGTATCATATTTAGATCAACAAGAGGGTAGCAAGGTGAATGAAATATTATGATAAATTGTTATAAAAATTCTAAGAACTGAGAAGGCGAAGCTCTACAGAAAACTGCATAACTTCTATTTCAGTGATCACCTGGTGCTACATATATCTGTACTATATGATCAGTATCACTGTATCACCCACCACTCACCCCTCCCCCCGCGCTCAGTAACAGCTCCTACATAAAGTAGCATCATTTATTTTAGTATATGTTACATAAGCGCAGCAAGGTTCACTGCAGCCCCTACATGCAGGGCAGTGCCTGCAGCAGGACCTGGATCACACAGCAACTTGCGTGCGAGGTCCGACCACTAAAGTACGAGGCATGGCTGGGGGTATAAATAGCATTCCGGCCAGTAAATGTGGCAGGTGAAATCTCAAGGAATAAGTGGTTCCCAAATTGAAGTATAACTTCCTCGGTGCGTAGTACATGAAAATTAGAGGCAGTGCATGGTTCGAAAAATGATTTAATTATATATAGGGAAACTTAGGCACCATTAGCTAAACTCTTAAAGATGAGAATTCTCCATGCATTGGTTCATGCTTCAAATAAATACTCGCTATTCCCATAGAACTGCACGGCTGCAGTCGATAAATTATCTGAGCAATGACGTCATAGACGGTAAATTCAAACGACAACTGCGATCCCCCAACCGCCCGTTGTTGGTTAGGTCTGTGTCTTTGCAGTGGACTGTAAACAAGGGAGAGGGGGGAGAACAAACACTAAATAAACCCTGATCGTGTAACGAATTCACCATATCAGAATTTCCATCATAAACTTCTTTGCGATTCCACATACACAATATATCAACAGTGTCACCGGCTGCCAAGTATATAATAGCGATAATATTAACTGGTGCCAAGCACAAATATTGGCATCATCAGCGCTAGAGAAACACAAAATAGAGATTGTATAACCGCGTAGAGACAATTCTGTCCTGCCCAAGAATTCGCTGCTATAAGTGATGCCGGAATGCCGTCGTCTGTCTCACTCATCTTAGTATTAAAGTGAAATTCTTCATCAAACATTTGCTCCAGACCCAATCTATCTCGTAAATACAATGCGGGCGAAGATTGTTCAGTTTTACATTGTGTTCATTTATCAACTTAATAATCTACTGCTTAGAGAATAGTTCTAACACTCGTTTGCTATCAGAAGTACTTGCATTGTCCTGCAATAGCCCCGTGAATAGAACGAAAAATGTTAACGCATAATGAAGTTGCCAATCAAATCAACGTCCAGTAACTTTTCTCAAGTCATTTACCTGAGTAACAAAAGTGGGCGCTTGCGGCCCTGCCACAACAGTGGAAAGGCCGCACACCACAGGCAGTATTTAACAATTGTGTTCGCCCGCAAGGGTCGGCAAAATAATACACTTTAATTAGCCATTTAGCTACGAAACTTCACTTTTATATTATCGTGTTTTCATAAACTTAAAAAAATACAATCTCTTGGTAACTATATCTCGTCTACATTTGATTTCAAGAAGTAGATATACAAACGAAAACTAGCAAAATTTTTGAACTGGCAACTGAAAACGATATCATAGTTCCAGATATGGAAACAAGGCGCAATACTTTGTAGCCCCAACATCTGCTGTGGATCAGTGTGATGACAAATGGGTTAAGTTGCTGCAGGAATGGGTTTTCATTATTACATTATTCAACATTATAATTATAACACCAACTTTTCGTAAAATCTAAATGTTATTGAGATCTGTTAATGCCCAAAGGCGTCCCTTAGTGTCGAAAACGATTGACATATTGCATTTATTTTATTTTCCCGCACAAAACAGTAATTTTTTCCGAACCTGGAATAATTAATAAATTATCTCATGCTAAACTTCATTCGAATAGAAGAGCATGTCTCAAAAATGTGGCTTGTAATATCGCTCCCAATGGCAACAGTGCATGGACTTTAAAGCGCCTTCCACCATAACACGCTGCAATCTATACAATGGCAATATATATATATATTTCTTTTTTGCCCTAATTTGTCCAGAATTTCATTTGTGGGTTTTCAATTCGCTGCTGCGGCTTGAGTGTCAGGCGGTAATCGCAAACAGATGATACACCCCAGAGCAATCGGTTTATCACTTCCGCCTGAAACTCTATGCAAAGCACCGGATTGAAAGCCTGTAATTCCGGACAAGTTCAGGGTTAATAACAGACTAGAGTGTTGCGACCTGCAGGGGTAAATCGTCAGAGCTTCTGATGAGCAAAGGAGGAAACAACTCTCTAACCGCCCTACTTGTTCCTGCCACCTATCTATACATTCCAACTGCCACACTGCAACAGAGTTTCGTATCAAATCAATTGCTTTACTGTTCCTTTTCTTAAATTTAACGAGGGTATCATGGAAAGTTTTCATTATAAAACTTCATATTCAACAGATATCATAAGACGTTCATTATTATTGTTATTACTATTACTAGACGACCAAACAAAACCGTTTTGTTTGAATAAGTCGTGAAAATATATTTTTTTGAAAAATCTTACCATCCCATCAAAAAGTTTGCCCCTTTTGGCAATAAAAAAAGTTGGGTACCTAGGGGTAAAATAGAACTTAGTCTGCTTGCCCCCTTTGGCAAAAAAAAAAAAGTTTGGTACCTTGGAATTTTTTTCTTCAGCATTAGATAGGAAAAAGTAGGCTTTGGACAGACGGACTGACGGACAGACAGCTCTCTTATTATAGCATGGATTACTGCATCTCCTCATTTTCTGTTAGTTTCATGCTAAATACTATTAAGTGGTTTCCAGGCTATTTGTAGCGTAGTAAGCGACTCTTACACCATACTCACGAGTGTTGCCAGGCATACTGAGGTACATTGCACTGACCGAAAGGTTTTTTCCGATTGAAATTTTTTCACAACTGTATCGTCATAAATTCTACTACGAGTCTCTCATACTGAAGTCCGCCTGTCTCGTCTCATTTTCGAGCAATCACAGTGTTGTTTCTTGCATTTCATCAGAACGACCACGTTTTTCATTTGCAGACTTCTCATGTAATAATATTCCTTCGAGTATGTCGAGTCAGAAACTCAACATTTAAAAACTATGACATACTGCCCAAGCTTCAACTGCACGTTTAGAAGCAGCGTCAAATGGTGAATCAATAGCAATTGTTAAATCCACAGCCAAAAAACAAAATAGGTATCTCGGAGTAGCTGGAATAGTTTATTTCTGTATACATAAAACCAGACGCAGTCATTAAAATGCATTGCAGTGAAAATACGAAGTACCTTCCGCAAGAAAAATATCACTAAAACCAATTTTTTTAATGCCTTGATCTTCGGTAAATTTTGGCCTCCGGCAACTTTAGAATAGTCGGCTGATCTTATTGATTAAAACATTTATTATATAGCAGTTTTACTGATTAGTTCCTCATACATTGTTTTGTTAATGATAATACATCATTTTAACTCAGGAGTAAAAAAGTTCAACAAAAAACGTGGATTCATTCCATCGAAGAGAAATAAAAAAATGAAACAAAGTAAAATATGTGATTAAATCAAGAATTATACGATCAACAGCTAAACACGCTGCCAAGCAAGTGAATATGAAGTCAACACAAGTAACAAGAAACATATAAAGCAAGGAAAACACTCCACTAGATGAAAGTGAACCAAATTAAAATAAAACAATCAATCGTTAGGCTCGTTTGCCGATCTACTTACTGCAATTATTGAGTCCATAATTTTGCTTTACAGGCTCATAAAAATCGATCGTCACTTATATTTCAGAGTAATATTGGTAGTGTTGATGTAGATGAACAAAGCAGACGAAGCCTAAGCTATAATAGTTTGTAGTTGCCAAAGTTATAGCATACGAAGAAGTTTTCCAACATAGCATCCCGACCAACATTGGCAGATGGCACCTTGTGGCTTTACCACTTCTAAACCCCACGTCTTCTTTGTAAAGAAGACAACGATGGCAAAAACCTCATTTTCGCTGGGCCTCATGTGGCTGCCACGTGTGGCCTACGTGACACTTATTACAGCTCAAATCGTCATGTGGAAACTCCGCGGGACTCTCGTGCCAAAATCCTGAAATTTTAGTTATGCAAAGACAGAATTTCACTCTGGACCCCACGGGACCACCTATAGTTGACAGGGTAGGGCCGAGGCCACCGAGACACAGTGTCTCGGTGGCCTCGGTAGGGCCCACTTGGAATTATTGCTCGAGATGCAAAGCTGGAAATTTCTACATCTTAGTGTAAGTTTAAGATGGCTCTTATTGATAGACCAATGAGTACCTCACCAATTTGCCACACAGTGGCCATGGAAGCTGTATTATGAAACAGTTGTATTATATCTTTTAAAGAAACGCATTTCAACATATAGGAACTGAACACACAAGATGCAAGTATCTCTTACGACTCCTTATCAGTCAAACATTAACTCTATCATACCTATCTCACATCCTCCCTGCAGCATTAACTTTGTAACCATCATAACAATATCCCGGGTATACATCATTTACCTTAATCGTATGAAATTGAAGTACTCCATCTTCACGAGTAGCAGTTGGTTGATGACCAAACTTAGAGAGCGCGTAAGTACAATACATATATAATATACCAAACAAATAATTTAGGATACGTGCTAACAAGCACAGCTATGCATGTATTGCGCTTAGAATACGTGTTTTTGAATTACTAGGTATTTATCCAATACTCTGGCTTGTTTTCATTTCAACTCTAACGAAAGCTATCGTATTCTGCAAACCAACACTTCTCTGTCCTGGCATCTGCCACTGCTAACAATACGGTGCTCTGTACTATTCCACTGCCAAGTCTCCGCTACCTTGACTGGAACCAGAAGTGTGGGCAGGACGTGTATCGTCCATCCAGGACTGCTGGCACGACACCTCCTCACTGCTCCACCGAATAGGCCTGTCGAGCAGAGGCGGCCCGCTCCTGTGGAGAGGATACGCAGCTCATTAGAAAGGATACTGGTAATGAGCGCCTCGCTTATCAACATTATAAATGCTATACATACAGCCATTAATGCAATGAGAATTTGTCATAGAATTAGCGCACATTGGGCACAAGTCAAGACAGAAAAACAAAAATTCAGCAGACAGAGGTAACAAAAAAGTCCTGCCCTCATAGATAAGTGATCCGAACTTTACAATTCCGTCGTCAATGCTGTAATAGTCAATAATGATCTCTTCATGCTGATCGATTGTATTGTTAAAGCTTTCATTCGCTTAATTTTTTTTTTACTGAAAACAATCTTTGCTCGTTTTGGTTCGTTAATTTTTCAAAGAAATTCCCTGTGGGCGGTAGGCCCAGGCACAAGAGCAATAAAAGCTAGAGGTCTACGGCCTCCTGCCTGTTTTAACTCTTGTGGTGACACCGCAAGTTGCCGCATGTGCCCACCATTGCTGTTAGTATCTGTGCAATAGCTGTATAGAAGTTAACTGTCCTGCATGTAAAGGCAAGAAAGTCTGCAGCAGACACAGTCTGCAGCACAGTGCAGTCTGCAGCAGATACGGTCTATAGGAATACGATCAGAAATGGAAGGCAGGAAGACCAAATCTGAAGCCATGATCTCCCCTCGACTGTTCAATTTAGTCTCCGGTATAAAATAATGTCCAGGGGCCTTCAAACAGAGCTGAATTATGGCTCTATTTGGCCGCCGCGGCGCGGGCGCGCGAGGGTCAGCTGT
>LQNS02276622.1:4260862-4278658 GCA_001587735.2 Parhyale hawaiensis
AATGGGAACTTCAAAGTCTAATATCTCAAAAACTAAGCATTTGCGACGGAAACGTTATTCATGTAAATTGTCTTAAATTGACCCAATTAACATACTGAAAGCAACAAAAACAAAAAAAAACATGTGTAAGTGAAAGTAAAATTTTACCGGTAATCAAACCAATTTCAACTTTCAATTGCAACAAGATTTTGCCGCTGTATCCTAATTGTTTTTCTTTAAGACGTGTTCTTTTGCAATTATTTTTGACAGTACAGTGCACTAGTAAATAAAACAGTAATGTGGTGACGAAGAACAACCTATGTTCATGTAATACCGAAGAAGTCGTAGCTATGTTGCTGTACTTGATTCCTTCGTCGTTGAGCTCATTGATTTGACATTCTATTACTTTATTTCTCACAAACGGATAGTTGCACGGGAAGTTCAGAGCTGTGTCTGTGTTAAAATGATTACCATTGTTTTTCCTCCATAAAAGCCCTCGCTCACTGTAGTTATAAAGCAAGTGACAGGTAGGAAAAATTGAACACGGACTGGAGTCTATGTCCCCACGTGACGTCACAGCTGAGATGAAGTGGCGGGGCTGGCAATCCAACCTGCGCGTGAGTCACCCTTTTAACGTAGGCTATGACGATCGAGAACGCCGATCGTTCTTTTTCCATGTATGCTTGTTTATTCTACCCAGGAAGCAAAGAGCGTAACGAGAGACCTCATGAGAAACTAGCATCAAAAACTGGCGTCATCAATTCGATCTATGAATCTATGGCTGAGCAGCCTATAAGTTTTTTAACTAATTTTGCCAAACAAATCGTTGTAAATTGCAAATTTTATCTCTTAAGCGCATAAATAAATTAAGAGAATTACTAATTTAACAATATATATATACAATTATCAATAGAAAATCTGCAGTGGAGGCTGGTGGAAACTTTCTCAGCACAAGCGGCGAAATTTGGGCCGGCATGGCGACCTGATCTAGCTTCGTTTTTAACTGAAGCCTAATTTGTACTTCATATTCAGCTCACAGGGTTCAAGAACATATTTTTCGACTTAGTTCCTTCAATCTCCAGCTCCTACACCCACACACAAAACACGATAAAATGTTGTCGTCAAGTACAGAAAGTTCGAGTAATAACTGTTACTGTGGTATCTCTCACGTACAGAATATAACGCTAATCATATTTGCTCGTAAGGATTAAGAACCCAACCTAAAGAAGCCTGAGGTCCCTCACTCAAATACGTCAACTCTCCAATGTGACGCCATTCGGCTACATGCGGTCACGGGTAAGTTTTATTTTAGTCCCATTGAATCCTCCCATTATACACACTTTACTTCCTGATTCTGCCGTTATTATCATGGTTGTTGTTACTCCCTGCTTTTACAGTACCCTACCATCTTATCGGTTTCGGTAACATGCGTTTCTTGCACCGTGAAATTATTCATAACCGATATGTATACAATAATACAAATACGGTATATGGTGGCTTTGATGAATTTACCTGATTATGCAGCACCTGAAGTAAACAAGATATGGCTGCACTGCTGCATCATCTTTCATTATATATTCATTTGAGAGCTGGGAGTCTGATGATGATGATGACGCTAATAATAATGATAATAAAAATAAACATGGCGAGGCACCAACGGAGCTGCCTGGTGGGGGACCCCGGAGGTGGGCCAAACCCCTGACGGGGGCCGATTGGCCTTGGATTGGATTGATTGGAATAAAAATAACCCTCATATTTAGCATTTGTGAGCCTGATCATTTAATAGCAGTATCATGGTTGCAATACATGTAACATACACACATATACATTGTCCAGTACCAAATAGTTCTATTGTGCTATTTTCTTTTTATAAGTACAGGCGGGGCAGGAGTTAAAGGATTGTTGATCTTCCTACGTATAGCTCTTTACTAGCTGGTGAAATTTTCATTGAACCAGAAAAATACGTAAATTTTTATCCATTACTTCTGGCGGTATTTTCAGTTGCTAAGGCAACGGATTCAGTAATTTTTATCACCCGCGAACGAAAGTGAGAGAGGTGATAATGTTTCCGTTGAATATTTAAGCATCTTGTAAAGGTTTTCATTTACATATTTGTATAATTTTCTGTCCACCCATTAAGTGGTCGAAGGAGATGAACAATTTTCATTATGTGTTTTAGGGAGTTTGGTGGGTTGAACTAGATGAGACCCATGCCAAACAACTAGTCTTAGCTGACCATTATAAATGACGGCGTTGAATTTTCCTCCACCTAGCTGGACGAACTTGCCTCCACCGCGGCTGATCGTCTGACGCCACAAGGCCTCCCATTTTTCCTATGTTATGATTAAGAGTCCTGTTCAGAAGTTTTTCCCTCTCTATACATTTTCTTCAACAGATTACTCACGTTGTATCACCGCAATCTACATGAAATTTTTATAGACAGAAGTACAGCATCATAGTAAATGCCGTACGTTGCAGTAAACTGAAATTTTGCAAAACTCTACGTACTGCAGGCCTAAGAAACTTTTAAATATTGAAAATAATACGTGTTTCTTTCATAAATAACGCAAATAGTAAATTGCATACGTCTGTCCAATTTATACAAGTCAAAGTTCAACCATCGAGCTAGTACTGGATATTAATGCTAGCGCGTATTCAGTAGTTCTTCATCGATATAATCCGGGGTAAAGTTAGTGATTTTCACGTTTACGTTATAACCAGCAATTGCTGGTTTCTCCCTTGAATACGCTATTTTTTTAACCCTCCCCCAGTCACCCAAGAGGCTGCTAATCATGAGCAGGTCTGAAGCCCCACTTGGGGTGTTTATGTAATGAGGTGATAGTGAAATCACTTTCTGGCTTCTGATGTCATCAAACTTTGCGTGTGTCCAACTTTCAGCATAGACCAGATCTCTGGAAGATTGTTGGATGGTTTCATAACTCACGTTCAGGATTTAAAGTACAGTATTAAATCGACACTGTTATTTTGCTTTTGTTCTCAGCGACCGAGTTTTTCATGCTTGTCTATAGTTGAGGATTTGATAGATTCTGAACTCATTACCTTCCACAATAATCACTGTCGCGTCATAATGAACTTGGAGATTGAGCTGTATTCTTCTTATAGAAACTTTGTTGTAGATGAGAGTTCAGGCATATTTGTGAAGCCATTTCTTCTCAATAAAAGTTATCATTAACTTCCAATGGAGAAGACGAATTTCTTCTTCAGCTACCAACTCACATCAGTATATAGCATCTGCCATATTCCAACAACAGTTGGTTTGCTGGGCCTGTGGTAATCCTATTGAATTCCAACAGTATATTGATTGCCTCAAAGTCACGGCAAGAAAATGCGATCTCACAATCTCCACCTCAGGATAGAAGAATCTGATAACAACTTACTCAAATTGATCCGTAGGCCTAATGGTCCTGGCTACAATTTATCCAACATGTACATCCGATGGCAGCGCATACTGTCATCAAACAGGGGCCAAACAATGGGAGGCAGTGCAGTGTAGTTTGTAATGACAGCATTACTCAATCTTTGTATCTAATGTAACTCTAGCAATAAGCTTTTCCTTGTGTACAGTGTCCTTATGTGTACCTTATGAAGCATATTATTATTGCATCATATACATAATAAATATCCTAGCTCACGCACACAATTTAGAATGCAACCCTTTTTGAAGCGATTTTGCTGAAAACCTTAGGGTATGTTAGGTTAGGTATGCCAGATTAGGTTAGAAATGTTTGGTTAGGCATGTTAGGTGAGGTTAGGCATGTTAATTAGGTGAGGTTAGGCATATAAAGTTAGGTTATTCACATAAAGCCCGGTGCCCACGTAACAATTTTCGTTGCCACTGGCAGCCTAGAAGCAACTCAACTAATCCGTTTACGTAGCCGCGGCACGGCTTCAGCTTCAGCAAAATGTAATTGTATGAAAATTTTTCGAAAAATGTCAGTAGTTACTGCATTTTTTTTTTTTTCAACACCATAGCGAGTGGCCGTGGTGAACTTTCAGCTATCACTCCTAATTATGAGCAGTATACGTACGCAAAGATTAATATTTTAGAAATTAGTGCGCGATGTTCACATACCTTCAAGCTGAAGTCACTGCCGCGACTGTGCAGACGGATTAGTTGAGTTGCCTCTAGGCTGCTAGCGGCAACGAAAGTTGTTATATGGGCATCGGGCGAGCTTTAGGTTAGATAGGTTAGGTACGCGTTAGGTCAGACACGTTACGTCAGAATAGTTGTAGGCGAGGTACCTATGTTTGAGGACTAGGGTCCGATTTCAGTTTCCAGTCAATGTATGGTGTGGTCTATGGTTTACCATATAAAAGACTCCGGTTCCCGCGAGGTCACTAAAAATTTATTCTAAGTATTCTGTTTTCGTGCGCTCAATTCGTGCATTGCAGTAGCGTATCTGGGATTTTTTCCAGTCCCAATTTACACAGAAACGAATACTGGTATTTCCTGAAATACTAGTAAAAGTACTACCGAGTCATATCCATTGATACAGTAGGCACAAACCTTTTTAATTGTAATGATATATATGGGAACAACAAATCAAAGTATTATTATTTTGAACTCTCCGAGCTCCAGTCACTTTACACCCTGTGCATAGACTTACGAGCCGGGAGGAGGAGTGTAGCTGCTTCCCCCTCCCCTCTGGGCTTGGATGACTACTGAAATTCTGCCAAATTTCGTGGAATATTCAAGGATATTATAGAAGTACAAAAAATTGACATTCTTGGAGGACAATGAGAATGAGATTAAGGTGCGTAATCTGCACGGGGCGGTAAGCGCGGCGCTAGCCTTGTTGGACACAGCATGCATATGAGAAATTAGGATTAACTGGCCATTAAAAAAATGACTTCGTTGAATTTGTATCCACCGCAGGTGATGGTCTTACGCCACGTGGCATTTTAGTGTATAATATCCTTGAATTAGGGCAAAGATCCAGGGGTGTGTCGCAATCAGCATTTCTGGGTTATCGGTGCTACACCGGTGACCCAGCCAGTCGAAACCCCTGTCACAATCATAGCTCAAATGACGACTGCGACACGGGTTACCGTGATGTAGGTCACCGAGCACAAACGTCTATTTTGAATATAAGAAGCACTGATTCATTCAAATACGCAACAAATAAACTTCGTACAGCAGAATAAGTAAACCGGATCAGTTACTTGGAACTTATATTAAGAAAAGTGTAATTTTTAATTACACTTTTCTTCAGTATAGTTGAGCTTGCTCCATTTGTCGCTAGATGGCGTTCTCACAACCACTCTTCCGGTTATGCTAACTTTTTTTAGGTGTGGTAGCCCGGATTTGGCGTAATTGCGACACACCCCAGCTTTCGTAGACCCGGATAGAGGAACGCATTCTGCAAAAATCCATGAGTACACGACATACATGTAGCTCCAAAACACGATCGAGTAGGGCAGTTGCGACTAGTATTTTGGGTTGCACCTTGTATTACGCTGTGCATGGTTCCAAAACGGCGTCAATTTTTAGTAGAAAGAACAGCTGGCTTTCCAGGACCAAGTTATCTCAGCCAAGGAGGTTATGTTTCCGTCGTGTTTGTCTGTCTCTATTTGTCTGTTTGCCTGGCTGTCTGTTATTCTGTTTCTCTGTCACCAAGATAACTCAAAAAGTTATGGATGGATCGTTACTTAAGTTATACATAGATGGATCTCTACAGGAATTGTTAGATATGTTAGGAGGAACAGATAATTAACTTTTGGTGAAGATCCGTTCAAGTGTTTGTTTGTTTGTCTGCCTATTTTTTCTTGGTACCATAGCTCATAGAGTTATACAAAGATTTTTATGAAACTTGAATGAGTTGCGACGTATATCAAGAACAGTAAATAACCAAATTTTTGTGATGATCTTTCTATTCGTTCGTTTGTTTGCCGCTGTGTTTGATTTTGTGCTTTTAAGCACAATAACTCAAAAGGGTAAGAATGGTTCGTTAGGAAATTTACAGAAATCGCCAGTAGTGTTAAAAGACATAGCTGATTAAATTTTTGTCTGATTGTATGTTTGACTAATGTTTTTTAGAATGTTTATTAGCAGCATAACTCAAATCAAAAGTTGTCAACGGATCTTCAAGAAAAATACAGAAACTATTATTACTGTCAAAAACCACAAATGATTAGATTTTGGTGTTGATATATACGAAGCCTTAGTTTCGGAACCAATTTGAATTTTTTGTTATCGTTGCTTTACTTGGCGAAGGTATGCGCTCTCAGAGTGCTCTAGTTGATTATGTAAAAAGCTTAACAATAGTTTTCAAAAGTTTTACCAAGTTGTTCACTCGAGAAACCAATTATCCTACAACTCAACCTAGTCGCACCAGTGACGTACATTGCATCGTGTGAGAAAACTGTTGTAATATGTTCTACTCTAGTTACTGTACGCTTATTGTACAGTTTTTAAAGTTGTTGTTACATTTTCATCCATTTAATGTACGTTAAATTAAGGAATTTGGCGGACCTAAAATATTTTATATTGAAAAAAGGAACTAGTACAATTCATGACTACAATAGAGTTGCAGTTTGCGGTAAAAACTAATGGACGATGATTCAAAACTTGGTCTATCAACAAATACAGTGGGGTAAAATAGACGCTCGTACTCATGAAAATATAATATGTAACGTTTATACTCGTAGTGTATTTCCTGAAAAAATATGATAATAATATTCTATATGAGATTGCATACTGCCAATGTATTGATTTGAATACAGGTCCTTCAGGTTCCATACCCAGTCGGAAATAATGGTTGTGATTATAGTAGAACAACTCTGATTATGGTCGATACTTTGTTGTTCATTATCGATATATATCCTCCATATTCAACCATTTATGGGGTGCATTATGGTAGAGATATGTCTCAACCTTCGACTATATTACTAACCATAATTCTCGACCATAAATACCCAATTACAACCATAAGGTTTTAGCTGCACAACCATGATCTACCATAGTGAACCGTACGAAACACTATTCATAACCAAAATCGACAGGGTTCAGTGAATGATACACCTATATTCTACCCAGATCAACTTTTTCAACTGTTGACATATTATGCCCTGGATGCCTGCTTTGTTTGCTGATGATTAATTGCTATTACAAACAAAGTTAATTTATACGTGCGAGTTAAGCCAGCAGCTCAAAATGGTGAAAGGCTCTAAACTTCAGGACGATGCCGTAGAGCAGGAGCTTCAATCAGTATGTGCAGTTAACGCACGTCTATATACAACTTCTTCCAACTCTAAGCTGGTATGCAGCTTACGACAGAGTTCTGAGGACGTCACCAGCCGATGGATGAATTTTGGCCGTACCCATTATCAGGACACGTAAAGCCAAATTAATCCTGAAACTTGGCATTGCTTTCCATAGAGCTAATGGGAATAATTTGCTTATGAAACTTTACAGATATAAACCAAATGGACATAAAAATCGATGACAATATTAGATCAAAAATTGCAATACGGTTTTTTTTAACAAGTAAGCTAAAGTGATGGGTAACTACGCTAAACTGGTAAAGCGTTTGTAAAATTTCGAATCGGTAGATAAAAATAACGTCTAGGCAGTTAACGTCCATACATACCTTGCAATTTTTTGCAATTCATCGACAGGAAAGAAAAAACTGAAAATGTGCGCAAGTTTTACGCTATAATATGAATTTTTAGATGTTTCGCATTCAAACTTTTAATCATGCAATATTATTTTGGTCGATTATGTTGGGAATTCTAGCCATATTATGATCCATGGCAACCCATACATATACTTCCCAAATAATGGAAGGAATTCCACTAATAATCGTACGTACGGAAATCCGTTTATAACGTACCTGGTTACGCTCTAGCATAATTATGCTCCACCATATATAGTCTTCGAACATCCATGCACTACCATCTACCATATATAGTTTCATACATCCTTGTACTACCATCGACATTCGTTTTGTGACAAACCTTAAATAACCAATATTACCTCCACCAATATCGACCAAAATATTCTAAAATCAACGTTATTTTTAGTCGGCATATCTACCATATTCATCATCCATAATCGACCTTAATTTCTCATACACCACTATCAGTACTATATAATAATTCACGTCGTGTTTTTATTTATTTATTTACAACTATATTTATATCTTTCCTGTCACGCTCTATGGGAATATGATAGAAGAAAATTCAGGTGCCGAAGACGGTATCTTGGATACGGGGGTCGCACTTGGGCGCTCCAGCTGAGGGACCTGAGCTCGCCTGCATGATCGTGTCTGGACATGTTCATTGTTCAGAGTTGCTACGGGTGATGTCAATTTTTGAAAGCACACTAAATATTTTACTGTATCACTCATTACAGAATGCTTTATTATATGTAGTAGCTCTGATTGTGGACTGTTTTTACAGAAATATCGGAAAATATTGTGCACAGCAACTGCTGGTGCATAACGAACGTAAACCAAAGCATATTACGAAGGCAACCTCAGGGTAACATGTGTTACCGCAGTGACACTGACTACTCATAAAATCGTGTCGTGATCACAATTTGAAAAACACTGACGTCGATCAGAAACTGCTCACAGCAACCGCATTTCGGGATCCTTCAAGGTTACTAAATTCAAGACGGGGTTGTGACTGCAATATGGCTCTGTTGTCGGTTTTACTAGGCTCAGCGCCGAAGCATTTGTAAATACAGACGAAGTTCGACATTCGCTACGCGTTATTACCTGGGGCGCAGGACGAGTGAAAAGCTGCTAAAATCAGAGAAGTTTCTTTGTTGTGTCAAGTTTGAGTGTATGCGCTACGCCCCTAAATTTCCAGCATTGTGACGTCACAATTGCGTCACGCCACTGTTGCAGCGAGCAATCTGTGATATTTCCAAAGTGGCGTGACGCAATTTTGACGTCACAATTCTGGTATTTTTGGGGTGTAGCGCATACACTCAAATTTAACACAACTATCTTCTGTAAATGAACTGTAATTTTAGACGTCTGCTGAACAAAGTTTTTATTGACCAAGCTTTCGATCGTCAAAGCAACTCACTCTTCTTCGGGGTACAGCAGAAATTCAAACAACGAGAGATACATACAAAGTCCGTAAATACGACAGCAATGTATTTGGAAAGAAAAATAATTAACTAAATCATGATGAGACACGGCAGAGGGAGGGTACTAGCGGTTTACATTCAGGGGGATAGCACTCAATCCATTATAGGAATTTGGACCAGATAAAGTGGAGCACGATTCTAGAAATCTGCGTACGTTGTTAGGCGTTATCATTTTTTGCAAGAATAGAAATTTCATCAAGTTAACATTACGTCCTGTTTCCTGAACATGTTGAAAAATCCATGGATTAGGCTGTGAATGTCGTACATTGTTTTTATGTTCTTTTACGCGACAACTTGTCTTTCTGCCGGTCTCACCAATGTATGATTAATTCCAATCCTTACAATAATGCGATACACTCCACCACTACGTCCGAGCTTGTCTCGTTTATCTTTTAGTGAACATAATTGCTACTTCAAGGTATTACTGGTTCATATATGCATATGAGCTAAATCACGTATGCTCCACAAATTAAAACAATATCACAAAATCTTAAGTTTCAGGGGTGAAAAATATAATCTTACTACAAAAAAAACTTAACTTGATTTGATACCTTATAGCAAAGCTTTTATTAACTACAATACCAAGCCAGTTTTTCCCGAGGGCTTTAGTTAACGATTCGCATACTTTTGCAGGCATTTACTCCAATCTTCCTGGCAAATTATCTTCAGATTTGTGATGTTTGTTGGACCTCTATCCTGGATTTTAATTTACAAATGTCGCCACAAATTTTCAATAGGATTTAAATCCGGGGATACCTTCAGGGGTATATTCCACAGGCCCTTTGCCTGCCACAATATAGTTGGGCCTCACAATCCTAAGGGTCCCGAGTGCCTTCTCCGCAGGGGATATGTTGCAGCTAGCCGCAGTTCCTGCTGAGAAGGTCTTCTTGAGAGGAGATGAACAGGCTTCTCTCTCTCTCTCTTCCGTCAGGTAGAACCACCTTATGCTTTTTTCCTTTCTTTTCTCTTCTTCCTCTTTTCGGCCAAAGCCCGTGCTGGTGATGGGAGGGTCTGGGGCGCGTGGATAGCTGGTCGCTTTCGAAGCTATCATGACTGTCGATTTGTTTTGTCTTGTAGTTTTTGATGTATTCCTTCTTATGATGTATGTTTATTTATTGTTTTTTTACGTGCCTGATAGTTCGCTATACAGACGTGGAAGTGAGCTCCGGTCCTCGTGGTTCGGGGTCTCGCTCCTGCCCCATCTTATGTAGTAATGTTCGGATTCTCCAGGGTAGTTTGGCTGAGCTCGTCTTAGCCTCTTCCAATTAGGATCTGGTGCTATGTTCGGAGACGCTCGTCTCAAGCCATCGTCATGTTTCTGAGCTGTTGATCCCGAACTTTCAACAGCCAGTGCTGCGGTTGCGAGACTCATAACCTGGATTTAGGGGTCTGGGCCGAGATGCAAAAAAACGACCGTAACGATAAATAAAAATTTCTTCCTTAACCTGCTTAAATGGCCTTATCCTGAGGACATCGTAAGTCCACTAAATCTCCATTGCACAAAACAATTTCAAAGGCATTTATCGTCTCTTTAGGCCCTTCTGCGTGCAAATGCTTAAAATCGTCCTTAGCCCAATATCGACCAAACACAGCCCCAGTTACAAGCAGAGATGGAGCGCGAAAATAAAACGCTGACGACCAGCTGATTTCTTCCGTTGCTTCTGTGACTGGAGTACATGTCATATTTTCTTGTTTTAGACGCCTTGCAACCAATTTTAGTTTAAAAACCGATGAGATAATGAATAAAAAATTGTTGTAACTGTACAGACAGAATTTATCTTTTAGCTATGCGCAAGGTGCAAACTGAATGCTTAGCAGCTGGCAGTTTTCGGAATGGAGCACCGCATCTTCAACGTTGCGTTTACAAGGACGCAGTAAAAAATTAGATGAGAAAACTCATTGAAAAGAGGGTTGGGACTCGTATACAGTCTTTTGTTCCCCGCATCCACTACAAAGCATCCGAAGATTTTGTTTTTTTCCTGGTGTTGTACAGAAACAGCAGTGAAAAGACCAGCTTAAGTAACAGTTCCGCTACTCGCTATTGAGTTGTTTTTTTTTTTTCAAAGAGCTGTGCACTTTTATAATATTTTTTAAGCAATAGTTAGAATGCGCCATAATACTTAGGAATATCGAAGATTATGGTGTAAAGTCAGTTTTATTCGCACCCCGAAGTGTTCGACAGCATCCACTAGAAAATTGGACATTACGGCTTTAAAGCTCGCTCGAAGTTGGCAAACGTGCGAGAAATTTTTCTGCCAATTGAGCGCTTGGGCTAAAAGAACATTTTCAAGCGTTACTTTTGTAGTAATACATAGAGAATGTCAGTACTACGTAAAATGGACCAAATTTGCACTCGTTATATGTTTCTTTGTCGATGTTTCGGTTCTGCAGCAGTTTCTTTATTGCATTTAAGGGTAGTCCTTGCACCCTAAACTTAAGTACAAATATAAAGGAAAATCTAGTTTGGCGGGAAAGCGAAAATTGTTCGTGCATATGCCCGTAGCTCACAAGTGCACTTTTCTGAACTTAAGGGAAAATCTGTGAGCTAAGTACACTTAGTGAAGCTTCGTGCATCCTGGCCCTGGCCGCTAACGTTCGAAAGAGTGTTGTTGTGTCTAGGCAGAATAAATACGAGTGTCCATGTTATGAACTGATGGTGTTTCGAGTCTGTGGCTCATTGAGAAACTTCTATTTGTTTTCAGTGTATCGCAGCCCGTCTGCTGATGATAGGGTCTTTGATTGTCTCTTAGATGCAATGGCTAGGATTCAGTCATCTGATAGGCGTTCTGCTTTTGTCTTTATGAGTGATTTTAATTGTCACCCTGTGGAATGGTTAGGCTCTGAAAGGACAAATTTCCATGGCCACGCAGCCTTCGATTTCGCGAGTGCCTCTGGTTGTGAGCAGTTGGTTGAGGGTCCCACCCATTTGATAGGAGGTGCTCTTGACCTTCTGATGACTGATGTTCCTGATTTGATTGGAGTGTCAATGGCGTCTCCCATTGGTTCCTCGGACCGTGGTGCCCTCTCTGCGACGCTGCAAGTCCGTCAGCGGGTCCGCAGAGTCATTGTTAGGCGTGGAATATTTTTGAACTCCAAAGTGAATTGGGACGCCGTCTCTGGCGCCACCCTTGCGCTACCTTGGGGTGTTGTGAGAGAGTCACCTGATCCTGGGTCTACTTTGGATTGGCTTCTCTCTGACGTGCGCGCCTATGTCCCTTCCCGCTTCATAACGGCCAGGACAGGCGATGAGCTCTGGTTTGATGATGCCTGTAGAAGGGCGCACCAGTTGAAGCGGGAGGCATATGCCCGTTGGCGTATAGCCGGTCTGCTGTTGACTTTCAGCGTATCAGGGAATAGCAACATCGGGCTGGTGCTACTTATGAGGAAGCTGAGAGGGAGCACAAAAAAATTTGAGGTCCAGGGAGTTGTTAGCTTCGTCTGTTGGCGCACATAAGTGGTGGTCCACTTGAAGAGCGCTGTGCTTGGTGTGAGCTCTTCTGTTCCCCCTTTAATTGGTGCTTGTGGTGATCGTGTTGGGGACCCCGCTGCCAAGGCGGATCTTTTGTTGCGCTACTTTGATGGGAAGCAGAGTCGGGACCGAGTGCGCATGCCTTTCGCGTGTGATCCCGAGCCGAGGGTCGGGACTATAATCGAGACCATGCATGACTATAATCGAGAATTGGAGCCAGTCAACCTTTGATTACTAATAACGGTTACATATGAAGGTAACATGTCAAGAAATGATTTACATGACATGGACAATGTTACACAGGAAACTCTTGTCTCGGAATGGTCCTTGGCCACACGTCCAGCCATGGAGGACATGAATAAATCACTTACACTAGTTACATAGAAGAAATACACTCAATTGACATCATTTTCCTTTTTTTTGTGCACGCCGCTGGCGCTCAAACCTAGAATTATTACTACAACGACTTACTCTTAATCAAATTAGACACAACAGAGGTTTCACAGGTCACTGCACATTCCTGCCTAGTTTATTGCCTATATTTATATTCACTAGGCATTTTTGTAACACTGTGCCATATTCTTACTCTCTCACTTTTTGCTGTGAGACACAAATAAGCGTTCTCGGCGCACTAACTTCACTTTTAGGCATATTAATGCGCGACAACTTCGCTGGGACTGCGGCCAACGGCACCGTGAGGGACTCCAGTACTTCTGGGACTTCAGTTCGGGCATATTAATGCGCGACAACTTCGCTGGGACTTCGGCCGACGGCACCGTGAGGGACTCTGGTACTTCTGGGACTTCAGTTCGGGCATATTAATGCGCGACAACTTCGCTGGGACTTCGGCCGACGGCACCGTGAGGGACTCCGGTATTTCTTGGACTTCGTATGTCACTCCGGGAACAAAGATTGAGGACGTGCGCAGCACGCAGTGGGAACTCATAAACATCACTCTTGGGAAATAAACTCTCGGAGAACATCACGCATCACTTGGAGGGCGAAGAAATTGGTGCGTCAGGGGTAATATTGCCTAATAAGTTCTATGTACACTTCACTGACGTTCGTCACAATCGGTCGCGTGCAGCTCTACCTATCTATGCACAGTACATTGGACTTTTCAGACATCACAGTGTAGGAGACTTGCTGGCTGTTTAGGGAGCTAATATGCACTGAAACTTCGAGAGCCCTCACGGGCGCCCTGAGGGTACGAGCGCTCGTCCAAAAAGCCTCTCGAGAACGCCCGCGCTGGGTATTTATACGAGTTCTCATCGGAGGCTCTAGAACCTTCAAGAAACTTTTACATCCTCATGGAACAACCTCCCACTTGTGGGGCTCAGCCAATTACCTTCGACCAGGGCATCGTCGCGCTTATTTGTTACATGCTAACTGGTTGTCCAGTTGCCAAGCACCAATTACATATCTATGACAACATTGTATTTATTTCCTACACTAGAAATACTGGTACCCTATCTGTCATAAGTATATCAATTGGCAGTTTACGTCTTTACCAAGCTAGTGCATTACTTAAATTATGAATACAATTTGAAACTTACACGTTATTAACAGTACTCGCTATACACGTTGCTGGAACCTTTCGCGCAAGCTCCACAGTAGAACCTTCTAGATGCCCGCCATTTTTGGAGAGCCTGCGACAAAGCTGTTATTCTATTTGCCTTAGCGTTTAAATGCTTATGGATATATGCTACTTACACACAGCTTAAACAAATATGTCACCTATTTTATCGTACTACTTGAATGTCTCACGCTTCAATACGACGATACCCAATAAATTTATGCATCATATGCTGCAGCATTTTGAACATTGGTATGCTCTGGCTGGCAGAAATTTCGAGAGATCCGCCATGCGAGTGCTCAGGGACAAAGACTGCACTTAGCCGGACCACACTCTATGTGCTTTGAACACACTCATGGGATCCTTAAGCTACGTCCTTCACCTAAATGTATAATTTTTTACCTTTGTTATTTTGAATACAATTTGCTGTATGACGGATTTTATTTTGCGAGTAATTATTACCCATTGTTTTTACTGTAATTAGGATAATCTTTCTTGAATAATTATAATTATCAAATTTTGAGATTTAGCTAAATTTAATATGCCCGCTGATGTATATATATATTCATTAATTTATACATATATATATATAGGCTCGTGCACATTTCTTCCTAACATTTTTTTCCCTCTGATCTAGGGCTGAGGCCCGGCGATGTGGCAACACACGTAGCCATGACGTAGTGCTGCGAGTAATGGGTAGTGAGGAGGTTTTGTACGTTTTCCGCTCTAGGGTGAGTGTCTTGCCAAGTGATTTAAGGCGTTATTATTGCCGCCAGGGTAGGCCACGGAGGACGAGGACCTTGAGGCGGAGCTGGGTTGTCTGTGAGGGACGGCGTTTGGAGCGACACGGCTGTAGCACACGAGCTACTGCAGCAGAGGTAAAACAAGTCTTTTTCTGTGCTCGCTCAACCGGCTGTTGGTTGGGCCAGTGGAGGTCAGAGTGGCTTCACGAGTTGACTTTGTACTTACGGTAGCACGGGCGTGGTGTGTGCAAGCGGTGTGCAGCTGCTGCCGGTTGGTGAAGCTGCACTGCATTATTACTTTGAGATATTTGACCAGATTAGATGTTGCCAGAATAAGTCGTTAAGCTCGCAGCATCCGGTCAGTAAAGCCGTGCTGTGTTTGTGCTTAGTTTATGAGATATTTGACCAGGCTGGAGGTTGCCTAAACCTGTTTTATTTCCTTTTATCTAGTGATAGGTTGGAAATTTCAGATTCCATTCAGCACGATTTGAAAGGTATTGATTCCTGGTGTTCTAGGTGAGATATGAGGCAAAATGCGGGTAAGACTAAGACAATGTTCGTGCCCAGGTGACGTACAGTGAGATCTTATTTCCCTGCACTTATACTGGATGGTGTGTCACTTCCTGTGGTTGATGACTTGGTAATCTTGGGTGTCAATTTTGATCCAAAGTTGACGTTTGAGCCCCACATTCGTTCGGTTGCCTCACGGACATCGCAGAAAATTGGTCTTATGAGGCGTGTTTGGAGGGTGTTTGGCTTGGTAGAATAGACTCGTTGCTGATTGGATTGCTCTGTCCTCCCTCTTCTGGAATACTGCTCCGTTGCCAGGGGTTTTGTTACCGATTGTCATCTGTGTTTGCTTGACCGAGTGGTCTGTTGATGTGCATTCATGCTGGATGGTGATGTGCCTTGTGATCTGGCACATCGTCGCAGAGTTGGTGGGGTCTGCTTTCTCCATAAAGTATATAATTGCTAGGCATCCGCTGTCTAAAATTCTTCAGGCGCAATTTGCTCCGGTGAGGTATACTCGGCGTACTGGTGCTCTTCATGAGTTTGCTTTGGAACCGCCACGATGCCATACGGGCCAGTATTCTCGTTTGTTTTCTCTATCGTGTGTGAATGTTTGGAATGGTCTTGATGACTCTATCTTTGTTAGTGCTGGTATTGGCAGCTTTAAACTATCTCCGAACTTTCTTGAAAAATAACGGTTACCCGCACCATCTTCTGGACCACTACTGCAAATTGTTATTAGACAAACTTTTCGATCCCGGCATTAGCAAACCCTCTGTCCCTAAATTAGACTTCTTACCAGTCGCTTCCGTACTACAACAAAGCCTCTGTTAGTGCAGCAAACGCATTGAAATCATTCGTCTCTGAAGCTTACCCACATATAAACTTTAAATTTTCGTAAAAAAACACATATACCATATGGTCCTACTATAAATTTAAAGACAAACCACCCACATCGCTCCTGTCAAGTGTTATCTACCGTTTCAGATGCAGAGGATGAAATGCCTCGTACATTGGTAGCATGGGACAACATTTCAAGGCCTGCATTGACCAACATTTAGGTGTATCCAACCGAACCGGTCTACCACTTACAAAACCCCCACATTCAGCTCCCCGCCTGCATGCTGAGTAAAACGACCATCCCATCATTGACTCTTCTAATCCAATCGAACTCACAACACTAGCATCTCTTTAAATCTATAGAACAAGACCTAGCCAAAAACATTATGACCTCAGCTGTACCTCTTCACACTATCGCCGATTAATTATCTCCACATCTACCGACTGTACAGGAGCTGACACCCAGCCCCTTCTCACAGCTCTGTACATTCGCTTTTTAGGCTATAGCCCATGACCGATATTTTCCCTCCGACTGTACATGCTCTTTTCTCTCCGCCCTAGAATCACCATCACTATATATCAAACAAAACCAATATAATGACTACAGCTGTACCACTCGTCACAACCCATGACCGGATCTTTTTCCTCCGACTGCACTAGCCTGCTTTCCTCCGCTTCCCTTACCGTCCAACGCGTATATATGAACCCCATAGCGCACCATGGTCATTCGCCCTTTAGGTCCCACCCAGTCAACACCTTACAAAACATATGCAGGTAATCTAAAAGAAAAATATTTTGTTAGGCAACCTTTATAGTTTTTATTCAAATTTCTGATGATGGGAAAAATTCCCGAAATGTTAAATTTTAATTTTCTGTCGACTTTCTTTTCATTATTCTTTCCTTTAAAGCATCTACAAAGTTAATACGTTATATTCTAGAGCCATCGCTACTTTCCGTCGAAATTACCATTCTCGGTATGTGTGTTATCGCTGTCCACTATTCGTCCCTATAGAATGCAAGACATCTAAATTGTAATATTGCTCATTCCAATTGTGCCCAAAGCGAGCACTGCGCCGCCAGACAACTCGTTGGTCTATGCAGCACTCAAGCACAGCACTTGAGTGCTTTGGTCAGCTGATACACAATCTCCCATATCGCAAGTGCTTGATCGAGTATACATTGTGATACAGAAGCAACAGCTGGACTCTGTTATCTGACATACTTACGAGATCTTTGACCAAATCGTTAACTGTAGCTAAGGAAATTCATATAACAAACGAAACGGTTGATGAATTTAGATAGCATTCTATGGCACTGAACAAACGGTAATGATTTATAAAGTCTATCAACTGATAGTTAGGTATCTTCAAGAAATAATACCGTGTGCTGTTGAGCTGTCAGTTTGCCGCGTACCCTACGCCGCAGACCGACGTCACTATTATTATTATTATTATTAAATCACACCAGACTGGCAACGCAGGAACGGAGAAACTCCATGAGGTTAACAAACCCCCACGCAACCAGCCCAGCGGGTGGAGAAAACAAAAGAATAGAAAAA
>LQNS02276622.1:4292341-4303538 GCA_001587735.2 Parhyale hawaiensis
TGTAGCAATTAACATGTCTCGCCGCTGATCCCTTATCTTAAGCTGCCCAGACAGAACAAGAGGCGTGACAAGTATCTGCTTGTCTACCAGACAAATCCCAGGATTATCAATGAGATTCCTCTTTTTTTCATGGCAATTAAGTATCTTATCATCGGCGGGCCAGCGGGTGCGCTGGCGACTGGTGTGACAGGCCGGTCGGAAATGGAGACTTGTAGCGTCTGGGGCATATGTACACCATGCAATTATTTATCGGTATAGCTGTCTACTGAGAAGGTACAATGACGAGGCTAGAATATCCGTAGAGTGACAAGGCTGCAATGGCCATACAAAGACGAGGCTGCAATGGCCATACGAAGACGAGGCTGCAATGGCCATACAATGACGGAGCTGTAACGGCATTACAACAGCTCTGATGTGTTGAATGGAATGAAACCGATAAGCGTTGGTTAATAATGTTGTGTAAAGACGTGTAAAATATTTTTTGGTATTTAGAGCTGTAGAGTTTCTGTTTCATATGTGTAATGAAACTTCTACCGCAGGTTCTTCGATCTACTTAATTGTAAATGCGAATCCAGATCTTCGCAAATCTGACTATTATTAGTTTGACACTGTCTGTAATTTAGCACCTTGAGGCTGTCTGTTATTGTCTACAACTGATCTCTCCTGTGAAACAATTCCGTAAAGTGCAGTGCATGAAGGTATCATGCTTTTAAAGTAAATTTCACTAATCTAGTCAATTGACGGTATACTTAAGTAGTATAAATAGGATAGATCTGTTTCCTGCCAAGGTAGCAATAACAATACATTCAAGAAAACCAGTTAATAGGTACAGGTACGGCGTATTTCTTGCAAATGTAATGAACAGAAGAATATAAGAAACTCTCTATGTATTTCTACAAGAATTCACAAAAAAAAATCAACCTAAGGCTGATGAGAAACTAATGCTTTGATATCCATTGCCGTATGCTGAGACAACAGCAAGTGAAACAGAAAGTGATGTGATATAGACGCCCGTGTGTCTGGGATTAGTGATAAGGTGAAGAGTGTCCCATTTACGCAGGCTCAGATTATTACAATGCTTGCCGTCGATGCTTCTTGAGAAAAAGATATGCTTAATCTACGAAGCTTGAGGAAAGTTTACACGGTCGTCTGACTACGAAGCGTGAGGAAACCTTCCAAGGTCGTCTTGCTGTCAATGAGCCATCGGAAGCCAGTTGCCCTCCGAAATCGTCCATCTCTCTCACTCTGCGAATGTAATATTGATCTGATCTCCAACATGATTAGCATGGAGAACTTGGCCTAAGCAGCTACAGTTGAAGTACGATAAAATCACTTAACCAGCTGTCAGTTGGCGCTGCAAAGCAACCACCGTTGTTTATATAGGTCGAGAGTGTAATCGTTCTCCCCGTGCTCTGCGGAAAAAGACTCCAGTCATCACAGCGTCACAGCTCAAAATATTCAATCGTTCTCTAAGCACTCGGGAAATTTCACGGGATTGGAAACTCGCGATCGTGAGGCCGAACGTGATCGAAGGGGGGTTAAGAAAAGCTCTAGTAACTGTTGACCTATCAGACTTACCTCGGTCGTCAGCAAAGCCATCGAACACCTCCTATAGCAGCGAATCACTGATACTGAGGATGCACCAGCTTATTTCCGACACCCAGCTAGCTTTCGAGATAGAAGAAGCTGTCTAACTAACTTCCTAGGTTTCCTTTCCAAAATTGTGTGGAAATCAGAGATACAGAAAACCAATCAGACCTGGTTTGTCTAGAATTCTAAAAGACATTTGATAAATTCCTCCATCAATTTCTAATGAAAAAAAATGAAAGCCCATGGCATGTAGAGACACTGAATCCGGTGATGGCTCGCTGGTAGGCAGCATCGAGTAAAGGTTCTGGCAGAGACGAGAGACTGGAAGCCGGGCTCACGTGGACTTCCATTGGGAAGCGTCCTTGGCCCATTTCTGTTGATAAGTAGTATTAGTGATCTTGATCTTAACATCTGCAGCAAAACCAACAAATTTGAATACTACACTAAACTATGTCATCTTGCTCGGAATAGAAGGAATTGAAACAAGGCCAACAAGGCATTTACCGCCTTATGGAATTGACCACAATTTGGTAGATGAGCTTTAATGTAAAAAAAAATGTTTAGTCCTGCAGTGAGGCCGGAGTCGAAGAGCTCCCCAGCCTAATTGGAAATAAATGTGATAGAAGTGGCAGCTGCCACCCAACAACATGAGTGTCACACAATAAGTGTCACAAACAATCCACAACATAGTCAAGCAGATTGACAAGTGTCAAAATGCTCAGCAGAGTACTAAGATTTATTGCCAGAAATTTTAAGTAGAAAGAACTTGTACAAAGCACTGGGGCGCCCGCATTTAGAATTTGCTGTTCAATTCTGGCCTCTGCATTAGTGCAACGATATCGATAAATTAGAAAGAATCCAACGCAGATCCACCAAATTAATACCTAATCTACGAAACAAACCATAGGATTGTCGTCACCCTACATGAAATAGGACTCATCTTTTTCGAGCAAAGACAGCTCAGGGGAAAACTGAGACTTTCAAGTACTTGAATGGTGTATTTGAAATGCCAGCAAGTAAACTTTTCGACAGAGACGAAACAACGATCAAAACCTCTAACACAAAGATCGAAGAACTACTCACAGCCAGCAGTTTTTCCCATTTTCATTGTGAACATTGGGAATAAACTCCCTTCCAAAATTGTCAGTGCCTAAACACTGAGTATATTTAAAATCATCTTGACAAATATTATGAGCAGTACCCTACACAGTACTAACTCCTCCTCCAGGAGTCACAAACTCTTAACGGCCAATGCTTTTGATACCACCGTAATTCTTTTACGCTTGAACTAACTTAATGTCTCAGAGTTCCGCGGATCTGCGGCAATTAATCGCGCCTGCACGATCAGCTCCTTGACTGAGATTTGTCTCATCTTCTTGTTTTCCTCAGATATCTAAATGAGTCTGAATAATGGCAATAGCTCATAGAGTGCTGGGGCGTAAATTCCAGTTGCTCTCAGGGAATGGGCAATTTGGTCCGTCTACTGCCAGTTATCTAATCTAATCTTACTGAACGTATGTTCGAAATTTCTATATTCAAACTACCGTGCATAAAGACTAGATTATTATCACCTCCGCCAAGGAGGTTTTGTTTTCATCGAGGTTGTCTCTATGTCCGTCTGGCTGCTGGTCGGTCTGTCACCAAGATAACTCAAAAAGTTGCCTATTGACGGATCTTGATAAAATTTAAAGGAATTGTTAGGTATGCTAGGCGGAACAGATAATTAACTTTGGTGAAGAACCGTCATCCGTTTGTTTGTTTGTTTGTTTGTTTTTCTGCCTCTTTTTTCTTAGTGCTATAACTCAAAAAGTTATTGACGGATTTTTATGAAATTTACATGAGTTCTTTGGTATGATACGAAGAACAAATGACCAAACTTTGTGACGCTCTGTTGGCTCGTTTTTTTTTTTTGGCTCTGTGTTTGTTTTTTAGGAAAATAACTTGAAAAGTTACAAATAGATCTTTATGAAATTTACGGGAATTGTTGGTAAGTAATAAATTATTAAATATTGGTAATGATCGGTTGCTTTGCTTGTGTGTTTGACTAATGTTGGTCTAAATGTTTGTTAGAAGAATAACTAGAAAAGTTATAAACGGATCTTTGAAAAAATTACAGAAGCTGTTATTACTGTCAGAGGGCACAATTGTTTAGATTTTGGTGCTGATATAAAGGAAATCATAGCTTCTGAACTAATTTGAATGTTTCGTTACCGTAGCCTTGCTTGGCGAAGGTAGTCACTTTCAGACTGCTCTAATTATTGTTATGTCCCGGTTTTAGCACCATATATACATACTAGAACGCCTCGTGGCGTAAGACCATCACCCACGGTAGGAGTAAATTTCATCACTGTCATGTTTTCTGGCCAGCTAATTCTAGTTTTTATGGCGTTGATCACATTGAAGACAGCCCACCAGACACCCTACAAAAAAATTATGAACCTAGCTCAACTAATTTTACCTGTTTTTCTGTGGAGAGTAAATTTCGTTGCCGTCATTTTTCATTTCCAGCTTATCTTATATTTTTGGCATAGGTCACAGCGAGTACAGCCCACCAGACGCCCTGCAACAAATCATGAATATAGCTCAACTCCTTCGAGCTTTTTTGGGTTGGGAGCAAATTTCATCGCTGTCATATTTTATGGCCAGCTAATCCTATTTTTTTTTTTTTTTTTTTGCACGGGTCAAATCGAGGGCAATACACCAGACTCCCTGCAAATAAATTATGAACATTGCTCAGCTCCTTCGACCACATATTGTGGGGACAGATAAACAAACAAATATATTTATACAAACTGAAATCTTCAACGAAAACATCACCGCCCTTCGCTTCGCTCGCCGGTGATAACCAAATTAATTAAGTCTCAAATACCAGCCAGTAGCCGAGTCAGGTAGATCCACATAGCTGATTTATGGTGTATTTCCCAATATCAACTCTGTGAACTTCGGCAAATTGTGTCTTAAATTGAAATAGACTGTAGTAATATTCACTCCAGCACGTGGCACCCATGCATGTATACGCCTCGAGCTCGTTAACGAACAGGGCTGAGTCCGTAACTCTAGGATAGCGATTGCCTGCATTTGGCCACCAGCGCCATAAAGTACTTTTTTGAAGCTTTGCGGCCAAATTGCCTTGAAAGGTGTTTTGACCGAAAAGTTTTAACCATGACATGCGCCATTTTCATTTAAAACATCCTTATAGATAACCGCTTAAAATATTTTTTAAGAACGTAAAACTTTTCGGCTGAGCTAAAAAAAATATGTAATAAATGCAACAACTGAAAGGGATGCAAGAAAGAAAGAAAGAAACATTTATTTCTCATATGGAGACTGTGTCCAACAAAGTTAGGACACATCATCCTGAGGTTTTCATGCTTAGTACAAACATAAGAATAATACTTAAAATAACATAGGAGAGAATTGGCATTAAGTTTGCACAGATCTGCTAGTGCAATGCCTGCATCTTAATAAGGAGATGATATTGACACTATTTTCCGTTGAGAGGAGCGTTATTTATACAGAGCTTTGGAGCAAAAGTTTATTTTTTAAAGTGTGAAATATAGCATGCAGCCTAAAGTGGGCTAGAGCAAGTCGTTGCGTATTAGTAAACGGAACGTTTACAGGGATTAAAAAAAAAAAGGAAATGTGCGATGGGAAATTTAGAATATGTAGACCAGCTAACCATATTCAGGAGTGAATGTGAAACGAACATGTATTACAAGAAATAATAATAATAAAAACTTGAAATAAAATAGAATAAATAAATTATATGACAGTGATAGAGACGCTACACATTTCCAATCTAATTCATCATATAACCGTGATTTCCCTATTTGTGGTAGACAAGGATTCATCACGTTCAGAAAATATGAATTAACTAAGGTGTTTGCTATGCTAGACAGAGTATCTGTCACGGTTACCTTAAAAATTTTAGCAAAGAAGCAGAGTAAAAATAAATCATTTTCCCGTATGGATGCAGTACACAATATATTAGGAGGGCGCAGCACCACGAGTGATTAATTCTTAGTCTTAAATCTAACACCGTAACATGAGTGTTTTTATCTTTATTCTTAAAGCTAACACAGACGCCAGATGCCAGATTTTGTTTAACGTTTTTATTCGATGATAATAATAAGGAAAATGTAATACTAAAACTAGACAAACTAAGCAATGTAAAATGCAACAATATTGGCCAGATTTCGTTTAACGTTTTCATTCCATCTCTGGTTACGCTGTTCGATTACTTTACGCCCGTGCAGACGACCTCTTCCATGGTCCTCCGCATGTACGGGAGAAGGTAGAGGCCTCGTGGTATAGGTCGGCCACCTCAATTTTAGGGTCCCACCTCTCGAAACAGAAGGGGGAAGTATTGAGAGCCGATCTAACTTTAGAAAAGAAGAAGAAAAAAAAAGAAAAAATCTCGTCAGCAGGAATTGCGGCAAGCTGCAACATGTCCTACGGAGAAGGCACTTAGGACCCTTAATATTTTGGCAGGGAAAGGGCCCGCCAGCATCTACCCCTAGGGCGGAATAAAAAATGAAAAAAAAAAAAAGAAAAATAATAATAAATAGATAAAAAAAATAAATGAAAATGAAAAATAAGAAAAAATAATAATAGTATAACCCATAAAAAGTTAACTAAAAAAAGCCCCTGGGTGCAGAGCCTGTAAAATATGCACGAAGACCATGGGGCGGAAGCCCCCAAACACGACTTGCAAAGCAGGGAGAGCTGGAAATTTATAACTGCTGTCATAGCGCGGCGCCCAGCTATGCCAACTGACCTAATTCTGTCAATGGCAAAATGCAAGTGAAGAGCCAACTTCGCATGTGGCCAATTTGCATTTATTACCTTAATAATTTCTTAAACTAGGTCCCGGTGGCTTTACTCACACCGCCCATCTTGTGCAGAAATGATGCTGCATTCAGCAACCAGCGGGGGGGNGGAAAATTTTCATGGGGGGGGCTGGCACTAGGAGTGCTAGCAAAATTCAGGGGGGGGGGGGGGGGGGGGGCAGCAACGAGTTTTCCCCACACTGCACGTAGACACTTACCACTGGTTTGTCTGGCACTTTCAGTCAGTGCGCGTCCAGTGAGTGGGACAGATTTATAGTTAAGTGGATTCATATTGTTTCCAGCCGTTGTTTCGTAAGCGATCATTTCGCCTCTCAAAGAATTCTGTTGAAGGCACGTCGTTGAAGCTTTTCAAATACTTGAATGCTTCTTTTAGTTGGCCCCTCAATCGTCTTTGTTCGAGAGAGATGAGTCCTACTTCCTGTTGGCGACGTTTGACTGGTTTGCTTCACAGCTAAGGCATCAAATCTTTTGCTCTGCGTTGGATTCTTTCCATTTTGTCGATATCTAGCCCGTTGTATTCCGGTGATCTGACAGAAGGAAGCTTTGCTTGGCAGCGTGCCGTGTGCGTCTGACTTTTGAGTTGTAGGGCCAGGATCGAGCCTGCCGGGGCACTCTTTTGGGCTTCCGGAGTGCTGAGTCGGCAATTGCTTGGTATGCGCAGCTGGCTGGGGGCACCTGCCTGACCAGGAATGGGAGGGTAGGGGGCTCGGGTAGTTGAACCTTCCGTTTCGGCGCCATAGTTCTTTGCGACCCGTGGTCGGCTGTAGCTGTACTTACTCCCCTGGGGCCAGTTGGCCTATATCTACAACGCAAACCAGTGCGTGTGGGTTTCCCAGTGGAGGATACAGTCAAAGTTGACTTTACCTTTACTTTATAGCTTCAATTTAGACTACAATACCTCAGCGTCGTAGGACTTACGTCAACATACAGTGCCTTTCTTCCCTTTACAACAATCTCTGCTTGAAGCCATCAGTACTTTCGGCATGTTAGTTCGGCTTCAGTTCAGATCAAAAGACCAAACAAGGCAGGATGTAAAAAAAAAATCTCAGCTAAGATCCCCTCCGCTCCAAGACGCCGTGGACCCCACCGAGGGTCAGTTTATGCCTGCTCCCCACAATGATTTTACGACTTGACTTAAATGACTCAATACACGACGACGGGCTAACACGCTGCCCGAGGGACATTTTTACTGCAAAGCACCAGCAGTGCATTACTTTGGGCCGATCTTCGGCGCTGCGACTACAAAAGTGATCGTCCTGAACTAATAGAGTTGAGAAGTCCTCTTCCGAGTACCTCGTATAAACCTTCTGGTAGCAATGGTCGGCTGGTCAGGGCGAACCAAGTTCTACAACATCGATGATGAGCTCAGCCAATGTATTCTCTTATTTCTTAGAGTTTTTGAAAGACGTAAGGGAGCCATCAATCTGCTGCAGGCCCGTGATACTGAAAAGTATTGTAACATGGTTAGTATCACCAGCTAGAGAGACACTGTTCTTAATATCGTAATTTTTTAGTGATATTAGTTTCGCAGCCTCGTGGGTGCATCGAATAACGCCGCATTTCAGGACAGTGACAACTGACAGTCGTAGTTTAGTGTCAGAGCATTGCATAAGGAAAAAAGAATTTCCTGTATCATTTACTGAGCTGCCCACGACATTTGCCTTCTCTCCCTCGTGTGACGAATTCGATTCCATCAAATTTAAGCCAGAGAATTTTTCGGCACCTTAAAGACACAATCATTACAGTGTCATTTTAAGGTAGGATATTGATCTGTTGTTCTTGCAATATTGATCACATTGAACGGGGCCCTTTGCATTAATTGTTACATTCAAACTCGCACATTGTGCCGCAAAGAACGTGACCAAATAAGTCTAAGCATAAAGTGTTTGATAACCTGGCCCAGTTGGCAGGTAGAAGATATCATCTTCTTTCACAATTAATTAGGCCACAAAAATCGAGTTGCCGGGATACAAAACTCATCCGTCCAACGCTTCTCGATAATAAATTTATATATCTTTTTGATAACAGTCCCACTTCTGCTCCTCCGAGCAATGGTGCTGCGATTATATCCCAATCGGATATCTATTGGCATTTATCTGCTGCCTATGGGCAAATAGTGAGAGGCATCCGATAACATCGGATAAATCCCTATAAGTTTCGATTGGTATACCTACTGCAGCATATCCTGCATGAGTTAGAATACTTGTGAAAACGATCATCTATATCATAGCTCTACTTGTTCCTCCATTAGTTACTTAGTGCAACCGTGACGCTTTCTTCAGTATTAGATGAAAAAAAATTTAGGAACCTTTGAGGCATCCTTGATACGACCTGGGAAGGGATCAATAGGAAAAGGAGTCAAGTTCTAATTTAAGCTGCTATTGCTCGCACGTCTAACGTAGAAGATTCACTGCCTGCGTGGATCATTTTTCCCCTTCCGTATGCTGGCTACAGGTCCAAGGACATTATAATTAAGCAACAATACTTTTGCTCCGTAGAATTTCTACAGGTTCCTTCAGTATTAGATAGGGGAAGCTCAGGATGATACGGGTCTGAAATATCACTGAAGAACTATGCTTTTGCTGTGTGAAATATCCACATATTCCAGCTAGTGAGTATTTATTGCCTGTTGCGCGCCTCAGGAACTTCCAAAGCTTCGTGAAGACTATTAGCTCTCTGCAAATACCGACTGATTATAATAAACGAGTTTGTCCAACAAGCAGCGAAATTATTTACTGCAGAAGGGGTGGAGTGCTCACGTCAACAGCCTGACAAAGCCACGCCAAATATTGGAGTTGTCAACTCAAAATTGTACCGTTTTCGGTATCTTCGCAGCGCAAACCTTGTTTCATGAAAAATCATACTGTTATCCAATGACTCTACCAACGATACTCGTTAAATAGCTGCACAGCAGGCACTTCTTTCACTTATTTTACTATTGCTAGTATTCGGGCATCATCAGCATCTGAAGAAGAGACTGTATAGTTACAACATCCGTGCCCAATGTCATTGATATGATGATGAGTAGAGGGACAAACATCGGTCCTGAGGCGAGTCCACTGCGTACTGTCTAAATACTGTCTTGTCGACAATTACATTTGAGTTCTTAGAGAAATACTTCACGCCACAATGCAAGACATCTCCCCCGAATGTCCAGAGTGAAAAGTTTCAGCATCAAAATGCCGTCGTCCACGCTATCAAATTTTTTCAGGAGCCAATTACATCACGTGCACGCTATGCTCCTGGCAAAGTGAATTTTGAAATGACCCATAATGATGTACTAGATGGAAACTTGTAAATCGTTTATATTGAAAATCAAGTTTCACCTGAGTAGATCATAGCTAACCAGATGATGTACTATACATCTTTAAGGAGCATCTTTGTAAAAAAGTAAATAGATTCACCAATGTACAATGTTTCTAAATTTAAAAATAACTGGAAGACCTCTGCCAAAATATACCTTTGCTCAACACAAAAATAGGAGAAAATAAAACTTGGGAGTGTCTCAAGACTTGCTAGTCGCGGCCCGTGCAGGGGAGAAAGAAGCCATGTCGCTTCGTTTCCAACCGCCCGGAAGAATTCAAATCCGCTTTGCATTGCCGACTGCGGTGCCGGGTCTGCTATGCGAATGATGGATATAAACACGTGCTCCGACAAGCGCAGCGCCCACAATTCCCTTAAGAAGATTAGACCTGTTTGGATCAGCCTCAAGACCAAACATAAATTTATGCTCCGGAGGAAAAGAAGCTTCGATATGAGAGGCAAGTGCGGCCCTGCGATGCACCGCCGGATGACGCTTGTGGATGAGGATCGTATTGAGTGCAGCGCTGCAGAAGTTATTGCAGTCGAGTTATGGAGCGCATAGCGGCACTTAACTGTACTAAGAAAAGAATTATTTGCTCTTTAAAAAGAAAGATAAGTGGCAATTGAAAATCAATTTTATTGTAGAAGTAGTCGATAGCCATATGGGAAATTGGGAAGAGAGACAGAACCTAAAACACACTTTCTCCATACGCACAACTCAACAACCGGCAATAAAACAAAGACAAAAATTAAGTGTGTGTTGCGTTTTGTTTGAGTATGGCTAGTGGTTCGGCACTCGTAAATGTCTATTTCTAATTAATACAGTAGGTGGTTTTTGGGATCGAACCCGGGACCTTTTGTATAACGAGGTGCGACTTCAAGGCCAGCACTGACGTAGTTTAAAAGACAAGATACAGTACGCGAAGCACTACAGCCTCTCCCTCTTCTCTACAGTGAGAATTTAACTTACAGCGCTTAGTTCTTTACATGGAAACGCACAGCCTTCAGGAAATAATTGCTCCCTAATATGTCACAGATTAGCCGTCCCACTCGCACCTGGCATATCCAGGAAGACAGCTCACAGTCTGACTAATTTATCGAGCTAAATAAAACAGTAGGTGGTTCGTGGGATCGAATTAATAGAAGACCTAACAAGATGCAAAGTGAAATATTTGCAATCGTTATCAGCCATTCATGTTTTATTTCCAAATCCCGTTATCGCTTTTCAGAAAGTCATCGCGTGCGATTCTGTCGTGGCTCGCACTGCCATCATTTCCAGCAACGACCGTCGTTATGCCGCCCTAAAGTTCCTGTCGTAAATCCTGTGTCCAACAAAGGCGGCGCTGATCTGCATAGCAGCGGTCAACTTACACTCGATTGGCTAAAGCAGAGGGTGAGGCGTATGGTGGTCACTGCCTGCGTGTTGTAGCAAGCAGAGGGTGAGGCGTATGGTG
>LQNS02276622.1:4365957-4376731 GCA_001587735.2 Parhyale hawaiensis
ATGAAATTTACAAGAGTTGTCAGGTATACTACGCATAGTAGCCTAACTGACCAAATTTTTGTGATGATCTGTCAATTCCTTTGTTTGTTTCTGTTTGGTTTTAAGCTTGTTAGCAAAATGACTCAAAAAGTTATAAGCGGATTTTTATAAAATTTACAAGAATTGTTAGTATTATTGAAAGACATAAATGATTGAATTTTGGTCATTATTGATTGGACTGTTTGTGTGTTTCACTTATATTTGTCAGAATGATTGTTAACAGCATAACTAGAAAAGTTACGAATAGATTTTCAAGTAAATTACAGAAGTAATATCTTCCAAAAGGCACAAATGATTAAATTTTGGTCTTGATACAAAGGACATCATAGCTTCAGAACAATTTGAATTTTTCATTACCATTACCTTGATCGGCGGAGGTATGCGGTCTCAAAGTGCTCTAGTTCAGTAAGTTAACTCTTCAATGCCAGAACAGAACATCCCTTTTCATCGGAACGCCATTACAATCACGGTCCAAAATGTGTACAAGAAAGGGTTGAAGGTCGGCACCAGTGATGGTTACCAACAGTGCATCCGATAGATCTGAACGAGTCCCACATTACCGTGATGTAGCAATGTAGCCAGCTCCAGCACATATTGAGACTGTACTGTGCATGGACGGCTGTGATCCATTGAACAATTTGGACCATACACGGTACATGTGGACACTATTCGCTAGTAAAGTCACTGGCCTGAGAGTTAAGTAAGCGTATGCGTAACAATAACTTTACTTCAGTCGACTCTAAATTGTTCTTTTAGCTTAGACGTTGTCAAGAAGCATCTTGTTCATGTTACATTAACAGCTAGCTACAACAAATACTACGCAAACTAGGTAACAATAATATCTCTCGTGGTGTACAGAAAATGCGCGGTAAGAAAATAAGCAGTTTCATAAATACAAATATCTAACTAGTCTCTGATAAGATTTATACAATTCGATATAAGTTAACAGGAAGATTAAGTACGTTTTCTTTCTGATGTACACCGTACATTTTGGTAAATGACCTGCAGGAAAAATGAACAATTAATCAAATTATGATGAGTGAAACATTGTAAAATATCAAAGTGTTGCTATTGTCACACACAACGTAAGCAAATATAAGCACCAATGCCCAAGAGCAGAACAGCTTAATTATTGAGTGACAAGGCAACCACATCCGGTAATGTGAAGGGAAACACGAGAAGCTTCGCAAGTAACGGCAATCGATTTACTAGCTACCTCTAACAAATCCAGACGAACGCTACTAAATGCAGATTCAAACTACAAGTGCGACCAGTAGCGGCAAGCAATAACAACAACGAAGAGCAATTTACGATGAGTGGGTGAGGAGCAACGACTGGAATAAGGCAAACAAAGTACGGTAACATAAATGGAGACGTGCAACAACACAGTACCATCATCCACATCAATGATATCAGACAGAAGATGACCTACTGAACAACAATTATCGAAATACACTAGACCACAGGCTAACAGGAATGCAACATACAGCACTATAAACGAGGTCAATACGAACAACTCCGTGTAAGCTAAACAACAAATGCAGCAAAAATCGTCCAAGAGAATAGCTTCTACACAATAAATAATCAAACTATTGACAACTGACCAGGAATCGTCCAGTAACTTCAATCTCTACGGCACAAAGTACGATGAGAACAGCAATACAGAAAATAACCAACATCGCTAAAGAAAATATATATGAATTTCCAATCGTTCTGAGAACTGGCATCTCTAAACTAGCCACATAATAAAATGAAGGCTTAAGTGCATCCCACTTGGCTACAATTAGCACCTACAACTCAAATGAGCTCTCTTGAAATGACAATGGAGATGCAGAGAAATAAGAACAAGGTACGAAGCCCCAGGCAAGAAGTAGTAGTAGTAGTAGCAGTAGTGATAGTAGTTGCAGCATAGCCTCCAACGACCATTGCAGCACGACGCACCGTCCAGGATATGGCCCCAGATATATAGAGAGGTGAAGAGGACCATGCTAAATGTCCAGCGCTCCGACAGCCGAAAGAAATTCACCGCCTCCGCAGGTCTCCGCTAGAGACCGAGTGTGCATAGACATCCGTTTCAGACCTCAGGCGGTCCATTGCTGAACAAAGGGTTACAAGATAATCGACAGCGTCCGGCGGCCCCGTGCATCTGCGACACAGATCCCGCGCCTGGCGATGAATTCTGCACCGGTAGAACATGAGACCAGGGTGGTGACCACACCTGAACTGGGCAAGAGCAACAGCTTCGGGACGGGAGAAGACAAGCTCCCAGGGTCGACCTGAGGGGAGGAGAGCCCAACATCGAATTTGAGGCGACCGATTATAATAATGCCCGCTCCCTAACACTGCATCAATGTATTTTGTGGTAGTCGGGTGGGAAAGACTGTGTGAACCCACAGGGTCCCCCATAAAAGGTGACAGGAGCCACACGGATTTGCCTCGCAGTCTGCTTCGGTCGAAGAAGACGATAACAGGAGAGGCGGAAGCCACAAGAACTGTGTTGCCCTCGTCTCCATGTGCGGGAAATTGTATTGGGAGTCTGCGAAAAGTATAGAAGAGCTGCCCAACTTTACAAACTAAACTTATCAATAGAAACTGCGGCCAGAAGCGATATCTCCTGCGGAAAGTTACTCTTCTCAGGTTACCCACTTGGGGGCGTGAGGTCCATGATATTTTGACAGGGACCGGTTAAGCCTGAGGGGCAGTGCAAGGAAGATCGTGAAAATGAGAGCGGATACTACGACGAGAAAGACGATGACTCCCAGTAGAAATGAGAGAAACAATGACTAGATGAGCACGGAAAGAAGAATCTCGCGAGGACCGCCAGAGATGTGACATGAATGAAGATGAGATCAACCACATGGCCCGTAGCCCATTGTGTGCAAGCTGATGGCTTTGCTAGGTCTTCCTCATCTAAATTAATAGCTAAAAACAGTCACTAATAATAGAAGTGTTTTCTTACCGAGAGATTTATTGAGAGAAGCCAAGTAGATTAAGCCATGCGGGCGATAATTGAATTAACCGTTTGCTTCTTGAAAATATTTCCCCAGAACCTTTTATTCAATAAGTTAGTTAACGCCTCCTTGAATACAAGGAACAGAAAAGAAACGTGTAGTAATATCAATAAAAACGGACAGTGGAAGCGCGGACCGCTGGAACAAGACGGAAATAGTTAGAGCAAATAAAGTTAATAGACAAGGGTTGCGATAAGGAAGAAACATAGAACAACTAGTATATGGACAGAATCGTGGAACCCATACACGAGGATGGTCCCACACAAGAATGACGCGCATAGGATGTGCAAGTAGGAAAATAAGAGGAAGGACAAATTAAAGAATCATTAGTAGGACTGTAGGAGTATGAAAGTGGAAGCAAAACGTCCACGAAAGTAAGACCTCCCGAGGGTCCACCTAAGGCTACGCTCTCTTACACAGCAAGTCGTAAAAGCAACATGAATGAACAGAAAAATGATTGGCACCACAAAAAAAAAAAAAAAAACAGGAAGCGAAGTGGGCGCACGCGAAAGATATCAACGGTCCCCTCACTGGTAAATACGAACACAGTATTCAGCAGAAAGAAGAAAAGCAACGCGATGCAAGTAAATGTCCAAAAATTAGTAAAAAAATCTACAATTTTCCTCTTGTGACACTTGCTCCTCTTATTAATGCTTGTAATAAATTATCATCAGGAAAGTGACGTTTTACCTTCCCCTTTGACGGCCTTCACTCGTAAAAATGACAATCAAAAAAGTCTAGAACACCGACCCTATAAGGCCATGGTCTCAAATAAACACACAACAGAAAGCAGTACCAAAACAAACACCAGGATAAATGTGCAGTTGCGTATACGGTGTAACAAAGGAACTAGGACACACACATTTGTTTTGAACAGATGCAGTTACATGAGCCAAAACGAAACAAACAACTAATGATATATGGGCCAGAGAGGTAAATTAATACAGTATTGGGAATATTAAATAGGCATAAGCAGTAGAAATTATCAAATGCTGCAGATACAAAAAAAGGCACTGCAAGACATGGTAAAGAAACAAAATTCGGCGCACACAAAACAGTCACCTCGCCGGAAGCTTAGACACACTAAATATCCCCGAGCGAATTAATAATAGAAATTGACAAAAGAAGCGAGCATTCGACCAGCCACCGCTAGTCAGCACTGAGACCACACACTGTTCCTCTAGCTAGTGTTGGCAGCTTGGGCTTGCAGTACCTCAATTACGGGCCGAATGCAACTCAGACGAAGAGCCTCTTTACACTTAGCGTCGGTCAGGGTAAGTTGAGATAAAAAATATCTGGGAAAAATCTGGAAAAATAAATAGTAGTTCGCTTATTTTATACGCACATGACTTGGCTAAAAACCCTATATAAAATTAGACTCATAAAAGACGGTCAAGCAGGGAAGGGCCCTGGCAAAGTTTGCCTCGACCTTTCTCAGCACCCCGGCCCCGGTCTATCGAAAATTGCTTACTACGGCCTGGCTTTTCAAACTGTGGATACCGAGAGTTTGGTCAGGGCTTTTTTGGGGGAAGGGCAAACACTTAAGAGGCAATAAAACAAGCTTTCTGGGGGAAGCTAAGCTTTTCGTGTAAACTGAGTCATTGAGTGACGATTCACCAATACCATATTATCATTATGCTATCTTAAACTACAGTCACTGCAAGAAACCCCGGTCCTGGATATTTGGTTTTGGACGCCTCGGCCCCGGCTATTGGGTTTTGGCTGCCCCGGCTACTTGATTTTTGGGCGCCCCGGTTTTTCCAAAATCTTCAACCCGGTTGGTCTATAGGAAGGGGAAAAAAATTTGTGAAAGGTTTAAGCATTGTCTCATCTCACCCCACTGCCGGAAGTGTCTCAACTCAACCCCACCGACGCTACCCAGAGTTTCTAGGCTCCGAGTCATGGCGCTTACGTCCGCCCGTTACCACCGAGCTCCGCCTGTATCAGTGACTCGCGGATCACATATTACGAGTTATTTGGCTTCCAGCAAATTAAAACACAAAAAGTACTCGTGATTCACGAGTTACCGACCGCAGGACTGTCATCCACAACAGAAAATCGCGATATAAATGAATGGCCGATAAAAATGTAAACAAGCTTCACTGCCGGTGCGAAGAGTCCGAAGAAACTGTGAGGTTAGGACACTTTTGATCCTCTCTGCGCTACAGTCTGGCATCAACTGTAGGCATGCGACTGAAGATATTACAAAAACTTTCCAGTTTTACGCAGCACTTTGATTTGTTACTTAGTGAAGAGCCCAAGTTTATGGGGCAATCAACAGTTAGAATGTAGGCATCAAATTCATCATACTGCTACAATAATTAGGGTCGTGATTACAGAGGCTGCATAAGTATGCCATGAATAATGCACCATAGGGAATAGTGAGATACTTGAAATAATACCAGCATATGAACGACTAGTGACAGCTGGAACCTGGCTAAAAGTTTCAAAGTCTAAGCGAATCCGAAGAATCCAAAGGGCGATGGAAAAGTACTTTGTAGATAGGAATTTTTTTTTCTTTTCATCTCGATAATTCATCTCCTCCAAAGTATAGCCTAGATTTTTGGCAGAAAAATTTAAAGGATCATCCTGCTGCGTCACCAAAGAATTGGCACCGCTCTTTTCAATAGAATTTGGTGGTATATACGGAGCTATAGAGAAATTGCATCCTAATGCCAGCAGTTAAGTACATTCGGGTTTGAACAATGGATACTTAACGTACAAGCCCTGCCATAAAGTAGAGACACTCCATTTCTCCCGTTCAGGTACAGCACTTGGTGAATTTCGTTAGAAGTCTTATGCCGAGACCACATATACATTCGCACGCCCAACTGGTTGCTGCTCGAGTGATGTTTCGATACATATTTAAAATCGGTAGCATGAATTACGTCCGAGTTTTGCATCTTTGTATCAGGTTGTGAGTGTGAACGCGTGGTGCGGCCCCGGTATTACGGAACGTTTTCTGAATTATCTCACTTCAACTCAGAATATCAACGCCTAAGAAAATCTTGTAGATACAAAACTATTTTCCATTTAGGCTTATGCAGAAAACGTTCCATTCTTCTTATATTACTCGAGTAATTGCAGGTTAATTACAGTAGAGTTATTTTTGCTCTGGGAACTGTTTCTATTCAGGCACTTCGAGGGCCAGTTGTCCATGCACACTCTTTTCCCGTTTCCAGATATGCAATAAATCAAGAAAGCAAGGATTAATGAGTCTGTTGGCAGTGTGAGATTCACAGAACGTAGTGTCGAGCTCAATTCCCAGAGTGAGAGTTCACGAGTGAAAAGACACGTAAGCCCGCATGCGGAAGGAGCCGCGTGACTCAGGAGTAAAACTTAAAGAGCAGTCCCAGCGTAAAACGGCCAACTCAGACAAGTAAGCTCTTGTAGTACCAGACGCGCTTACTCAGTATATATTTATTATCTGCACAGCTGCCGTGGGGGTAGCTACTTACGTTTCCGAGAAATGGGGAGTGTAGAGGCAAGGGAGCAAGGGTCGTTGCATTAGAGCCTTTCGTCAATGGCGCCGTAGTTTCTGACAATTCGTGGTTGACCCCAGCCGTACACTTCTCTGGGGTCACTTGGCTTATATCTGCAGCACAAACCAGTGCGTGAGGGTTTCCAAGTAATGGGTGCGGCCGAGTTAATTTTACCTTTACGAGCTTACTCAGTAGTAGTGATGGTAGGGGCAGAGGTAGGCCTACCCAGTAACTCGGGAATCATTTAGGACAAGCATAAATTGACCTGAGCGAATTCTTCAACTGCAAGAACATAAGGGAAGAAGAAAGCCCGAAAACCTCTCTAACATGAAGAACAAACAACGAACAGAAGAACCTAAAGAGAAGAGTTGAATCACTTCATAGGTTAAGGTAGAACACCGACGAATGAAAGCAATAATTTCTCCACCAATGATATAGGAAAGAAGCCGAGTCAACAGGATCTTAAACAAATTTCCGATATCCCAAATAATTGTATTCTACTCAATGAAAGCAGTTTACTACAAAAATAGCGAGTAAATAAGACGCAGTGCTCAAAAGTTATTGCTGAGCAGGCAGTACGCAAGGTTCACTGAATATTGGTAAGACATTACACTGCCAACATTCGTGCCACTGAAGCTGCCTGAACTGTTTGATATTCTTTTCGAATGTCTCCATCCTTGACTTGTGCTTTGCGTTGTGAGGGAAGCCACCAAACCAGGACAACAAGCGGTCAGTCAATTCCTCCTCTGATTTAAATGTTACTCCATTGACGTTCGGTTTGACGAGCTCTTCAACAGTGGGGTAATGCTGAGCAATAACTGGGAGACCACAGCCGAACATGTCAACAACTTTCATAGGTAAATCCAAGCCAGAGCTGGAGGTATGGAGACTGAGTCCTACATCAGCAGCGGCCAACAAACGCGGGTAGTCTGCTGGTTCCAACCACACTGTGTCGAGCTGGACGGTCTGCCACGCGCAGCGCTCCACGAGCTCCAAGTAATATTCCCTTAGAGGTCCCTTACCAGTAACAATAACAATCAGGCGAGGATACTGGGTAGGATGAGCCAAAGCTTTTTCTTCATAAGCAGACAAAGCTCGTATTAAGACGGAAAAATCTTCGTCTTCTGTCCAACTGGTAGATGAAACTAGGAGAGCAGGTCGATCTTCACAGTAACAAACTCTGCCATCAGCAAATCTTTCAGTGAAGACTGTCTTGTCCGGTGCACTACCTCCGAAGCAAGGAAGCTGAGCAGACAACTTCAGAAACAAATCATGCTTGTCTTCAGTACAAATAGGTTGAAAGCGAGCAGGTGGACGGTCATAGTGAACAGTCACACGATCTATTCCCCACTTCTTTTTCAAATCCTCCTTCATAGCTTTACTGACACATAACCCAGACGATGTCAACCGTCCAAAGACTCTCTCTACAGCCTTATAGATAGAAACCAACGGATGTTTAGGGCCAAGACTTAGCGCTAAAATGCTATAGCCATAATTATGCCAGTCCAGAATGAGATGCACCCTAAACAACAAGCAGTATAACCAACACACAGGCAGAGCAGGAACACTTGGAGGGTTCTGTAACAACAGATACTGAGGTCGCTTAGAAAATAATAATGCAAACCAAAGCGACAATGCTTGCCATATTACTCTACAAACAAATCTTAAGAGGGTCGGAAGACTATTGAAGGCAGACGGAACTTGTCGGAGAGGAACAATGGATATGTTTGGGTTACTCAGTAACTCTTCTTGCGGCTTAGAACCAGAGTAACCCAACAGATTGACTTTGTAGCCTTCTCTGGCAAATGAGAGAGAATGATAAGCCATTCGTGGAGAATGGCCAACATCCCCAAGCACCACAACGTTGACGCGACGAGTACTGGAACTGGTCCGGGAGGTCATAACCTCATTATCTATCTTATCTGAAGATTCATCCATTGTTGACGCGGTGTGACCATATCTGCAACAGAGGAGGCAACTGTTAACGTCAGGAAATAACCACGGCAACATTATATAGCTAATTAAATTAAACTGTCAAGACTATTAATTTTTATACTATCGCCACGGAGATCTTAACAAAACGCCAACGTACTATACATAACTAATCAGCAATGATCATTCAATCCAACATGCGCAGTTTTCCATTTGACGTCCTCGATTTTTACTTACAATACAGGGCGTTTTTTTACGCGGACAAACTTCAACCATAGAAAAACTCAAAATAAATAGATTTTCACGAATAATAAAATGCCCAAAACTCCTTAGTTTTCGTATTATAATGACGTAGAGAAATTTAAAGCTTCAAGTATGATACAACGTGCGCGCCAATGCAAGCAATAATTTTGATAGTTTAGCACGTTTCCAACTCCACCAAAGCAGTTTACATTATTTTAACTATAAAAACTGCAAGTATTTTATGACTAGGGAAGGGTATCTGCAGTTTCAAACTTAGCATTTAACGTTATCACACTACTGTATAGCGGACACTATGTCGTCAGAGTTTACATCTGTGTCATTTAAAAAAAAAAATGCAAGGGTTACTGCCACCAGATTTTAGACCTTGTGTACAATAATCTGAGAGGTTCATGCAACAGCGAACAAGGCATCCCAACTTCTCCAAGCTGATTCTTTTCACAGATGAAGCGTATTTTACTCGAGATGGGGTTTTTAACAATCACAATAATCATTATTGGGCTCAAGCTTCATAATCCTCACGTCATTTGCCCAAATAATCATCAACATCGATTCAGTGTAAACGCGTGGGCAGGAATGTGGTCGGAAAATGTGCTGAATGATCGAATTTAGCGCCAACATTGGCGCGCACGTAGTATCCTACTTAAAGCTTTCAATTTCTGTAAGTCATTTTAACTCGAACACAAAGGAGTTTTGGACATTTTATCATGCATGAAAATTAATTTATTTTGAATTTTTTCTTAAATATGCTTGAAGTTTGTCCTCAAAAAAAAAAACCACCCTGTATATCATTTAGACTGATAGCTAGTAGCTCTGCGGCAACCAAGATATCGACCCTGCTTAACCGCTGGAATGGAAATCTTGGTCCGTTCAATGTCCTATATCTATTCTAATATGTCACAGACACAAAGCTAAGGAGTTCCAACTATAGTAGAAATGCTCAAGCCTCCATCAGGGGGGAAAGGACGGGCCAAAGACCATAGGGTTCCATGAGATCGATACACCCATCCTACATTACGGCGAGGTCCTAGGGGACCTTAGCCCTAGCCTAAGCCTTCGAAATGCATTTCTTACGTGCCAACTTTGCTTCCTTCCCTTTTCAGACTCGTACTGATGATACTTCATACCTTCCTTTTTCTTCTTTACTGACTTGCTGTTCTCATTTGCGTTGATTCTGTGTGGGAACACCCTCATGCATGGTTTCCAAATATCTATCGACATACAATACATTACATAGCTATGTACCTTCTATCTTCCTCTGTGGGATCGCCTTTGTAGTGGAAACAGAGATCCAAACACAAACTACAATATAACTAGTCGTTCATTTGCATGCTTTATTTCGTAACTTCTGCTCAGTTACATGCGTCACTGTAACCAGTGTCGCAACGTCGTTACTTCTCGAGTAAGTACCCAAACACATATTTACTATCATTTTCAAGTTCTAGCGACATGCATGTGAGAGTAATGATATATAAATGACTAGTGGCCCGCGCCGTCATTAGAAATGACGGTAGAAAGTTAGCACCTCAGGAAAACCCATATTGTCTCCTGTGCTTATTACTGTTCAGAGGCTTCTTTAATGAAAATTCAGCATTCCGCCTAAAAAATTTGATATATATATATATATTATGAAGCGTAGGTAAGTGACATCTCCCGTAGCGATTCAGGACAATGAACATGTCCAGACACGAACATGCAAGCGAGCTCAGGTCCCTCAGCTGGAGCGCCCAAGTGCAATCTCCGTACGGTATCCAAGATACCATCTTTGGCACCTGAACATGTCCAGACATGATCATGCAGGCGAGCTCAGGTCCCTCTGCTGGAGCGCCCAAGTGTGACCCCCGTATAGAAGATACCATCTTCAGCACCTGAACTTTCTCCTATCTTATTCCCATAGAGCGTGACAGGAAAGATATAAACATAGTTATATATAAATAAATATATAAATAAAAACACGACATGAATTACTATATAGTACTGATTAGACTGATTAAATGAGAGAAAGTGCTGAAAATGTTGATAGATATCTTACTAGAGTGGGCGTGGCCG